>BQNB010200844.1:0-2500 GCA_026074375.1 Tanacetum coccineum
CACACACATAATATTCAATATATCTTTCTCTCTCTAGAAACTTTCCAACCCACTTCTCTCTCTAGTTCTTGCATAATATTAAAGATTACTAATTTTATAAAGATGGGATTAAATTAGGGCAAGTCTAACTTAAAGACTTTTCTGTAAACAAAAGTGCTTGCTGGGAGACAACCCGAAATGTTATTTTTCTTATCGAGTCTGTCTTCCCAGACTGTCTATACGACGTATCCAAACCCCATAGATACGGCGTATTGACCTTCTGGAGGTTATCCAGTCTTTATTTTCAGCACAGTCTATACGACATATTCATTAATGAATACAACGCATTAAACGACTGACATACGGGTATTAATACGGCGTATCCTGGGGAACGGATACGACGTATCGACTTCCTGTACGCTTTTTAGGATTTATGTTTCTAACCAAACGAATACACCGGAGATGGAGTTGTACTTGTTTTCTTATGCTTAATACAGGACCTTCTAAACGAAAACGATAACGTTGGTGGAGTATTTATAAATCTGGAAATCTCGAAGTGTTGGAGTCTTGAAATCTCAAGACGGCTGTGCAACATACTTTTTTCTCAAGAACTCAAATTGGAGAATCATCACGAGCAACATATCAGGGGAGTTCCTCGTTCTAATTCTATTTCCCATAATCTTTAATTATTTTATCTATACAACGAGGACGTTGTATAATCTAAGTGGGGAGATGGAGAAATAGAACACCTACTTGTCCTTTCTTTTACAAGTAATATGCTAAAATGCTTAAAATATGCCAAATTAATTTTTTTTTTCTAGCATAACTTTTGTAAAAATTACTAGTTACATGACCTCGCGCACTATAACCATTAATACCAAATTGTTAGAATTAAGTGATGACATCAAATAACGTCTATTTTATAGCATCATTTATCCCATGTAATTAACTCATTTTATATAATTATTGCAAAGAATTGTTACTTAATTGTTTTTATTTGAGAATTGCAGTAATTATGGAGTACTTGGTGAAGATAGACTAAAAGGCACGCATTTTGGAGCATAAACAAAGAGTTCAAGAAAGTCTATTGATCTGACAGCCAATACGCCGTATTATTCTAGACCTATACGACATATCCAAGACTTTGACAAATCAAAAGACCATTGTATGACTTTGAAGAATACGCCGTATCCACATCAACGATACGCCGTATATAATACTTTGGTCAGCGATGAATAAGGAACTAGTTTTACCTCAATACGCCGTATCCATAAAGGAAGATACGGCGTATCCGTGCCTACACTTCACCAGATACCCTAAAGAATTCAAGCTCAATACGCTGTATCTAGGATACCTAATACGCCGTATACAAAGATATTATACACGAAGATTCTGGAAGATATCAAAAGTGGTCCTTACTCCATGAAACCCCAATACGCCGTATCTAAGTCTTTGGATACGCCATATCGATCAATTTTTAGACTCTAGAAATAGACGACCCTAAACTCAGTTTTAGGCATGCAAGTGAATCCCTAAACCACCAAGTCAACCAAGAGACGATTAGAAGAGCACAAAAGGTCAGAAAAGAGCGTCAAGATCATAGGAAAACTTTTGTAATCTTCGCACAACCGAATACGCGTTCGATTGAGGTTTCTTTATTTTAATCATTCATATATCAAACCGTGTGTATTTTTACAATGACTATCAGCTAATACCTTTAGGTATCAGCCATGTTTATGAAGATTTAATGTTTTGTTTGTTTATCTCGATTACTTAATTCATCGTTGATTGTTGATTATGTTTATCAATTTATACTTGATTACATGCTTAAGTATGCGATCTATCATTCAACTGGGTCTATTCCTACATATTTAATGCGCTGAAATTCGGTGTTGTTTGGGCGTAGGCTAAGAGTCCAGGATAGCTCTTCATATTGCAATTTATATATCTAGATCATAGGATCACAAATATTAACCTATCATTGCCTTTAGTTTAGTGAGCTTAGATGAGCTATAAGGTGGCCTTGGTATCAACGAGTACGTTCTTATTCTATTGGTAAGGACTCGGACAATGGACTACTAGTATATAAAGAGTCGTTAAGCAGTAAGTGGGTAAAGTCTTCATGAGCTAGGGTTTAGTAAGAGCACCATTATTAATCTCCTAAGATAGATTATAATCAGCAAATGCTTAATTTATGCATATGCGTCTAATTGTGACAGGATTAGTGTGTCTAGGTCTTAGGAAGAGGTACCGCCTAAGTCTAGGAATGATATTCCCTTCGAGATAAGATAATCAATGCACTATTAAACAAACCTACGTTTTATCGGATTATTCATGGTTGATACGTTTTCCTTACATTAGTTCTTGACCGCTTCTCTATCGTTTATTTGTCTTATTGCGTGTGTTTATTCCTTTACTTGTCATCAAAACCTTATGTTAGATACCCAAATATGTGCCAGTCTCTCAAGCTGAAACCCCATTATCATTAGTTTAGGTTTAACTTAGGTTTAACATAAATTAG
>BQNB010200844.1:7500-10958 GCA_026074375.1 Tanacetum coccineum
AATGTTTGGTTTGTTTATCTCGATTACTTAATTCATCGTTGATTATTGATTATTTTTATCAATTTATACTTGTTTACCTGCTTAAGTATACGACCTATCATTCAACTGGGTCTAGTCCTACATATTTAATGCGTTGCAACTTTGGTGTTGTTTGGGCGTAGGCTAAAAGTCCGGGATAGCTCTTAATATTGCAATTTATATATCTAGAATCATAGGATCACAAATATTGACCTATCCTTGCCTTTAGTTTAGTGAGCTTAGTTGAGCCATAAGGTGACATTGGTATCAACGATTACGTTCTTATTCCATTGGTAAGGACTCAAACAGTGGACTACTAGTATATAAAGAGTCATTAAGCAGTAAGTGGGTAAAGTCTCAATGAGCTAGGGTTTAGTAAGAGCACCATTATTAATCTCCTAAGATAGATTATACTCAACAAATGCTTGCTTTATGCGGATGCGTCTAATTGTAACAGGATTAGCGTGTCTATGTCTTAGGAAGAAGTACCGCCTAAGTCTAGGAATGATATGCCCTTCGAGATAAGACAATCATTGCACTATTAAACAAACCTATGTTTTATCGGATTATTCATGGTTGATACGTTTTCCTTACATTAGTTTTTGACCGCTTCTCTATCGTTTGTTTGTCTTCTTGTGTGTGTTTATTGCTTTACTTATCATCAAAACCTTAGGTTAGATACCCAAATATGTGCCAGTCTCTCAGGCTGAAACCCCCTTATCATTAGTTTAGGTTTAACTTAGGTTTAACATAAATTAGATTAATTTAGTACTAACATAGGTAACTAAAATACTGATAGAATTAGGAGTTAACGCTCCTGCTCTTAGTGATCGACACCCTACTTACCAACGAAGCTACATCTTGACCGGGTACACTGCCCATTAAAGTGTTGTTTTTAGGTATAGCCGGCATAAAATAAATAGTAAAACTTGATACATAAAATACCTACTCACAACGACACATCATTAAGCCTATTTCGTTTCCAAACGTTTACTAAAAATTCCACAAAAATATGAGTGTGCTAGTGATGTAGTGGACTTTAGAACTTAGCTTGGTATATCACTCGAGACCATAACGATAAGTACTATGGATTTAGATAGAGAAACATTTTTAACTGGTACATTTCTAGGAATACACCAAAAAGCCTAAATGTTGTAAAATTAACTAACTACACTGGTTAGTTAAAATCCCGTGTAACCCTTTGCTTACTCTCACCTTAAGTGTAAGATTCCTTAGAAAAACCTGTTGAGCCATTCCTGTCTTTTTCACACCATATGTCTATTCTGTTACACCTTTACACCTTAGCCTACCCTGTAGATTAAGCCTACTTAATCAAAGTTGCTAGTTGCTTTTGTGTAAAGTTTTATATTTCCTGTGTCAATGTGAAATTTTCTATCTCTATTATTGTTGGGAAATTACACAATGCAATGGGAAAATATGTAGCTCGTGTATTTTGCTTCTTTCGTGATTATGTGTAATATCCAAAGATGAAGTGTTAAAGGAAGAATTATCCGGATGAATTATGATTGTGAAGACGGTGAAATTGCACCGAGGATTATGTTATGAAAAACAAATGGAAAATGCATCAAAAAAGAAGGATGATTGATAGTCGGTTCGCTAAACTTAAACCGATAAAATTCTTGGAAGGATCGATTATTCGTGGATAAAAATCAACGATGTATAGTTTTGTATTAAGTGGCCGATATCACCACTTTTGTAAAAGTAAGTAAATTTGGGATGTTTGGGAGGTTGACCGCCATGTATGCGTGACTCAGCTGCCTTGTTGGTTTATGAATTTTGGTGAAAGTTAGAAGATCCCTATCCTATATCGTTCTTCATTCTAACCCTTGGTTAAACTCGAATAAGGATGTGATCGAACACACATGTCTATTCCGTTATTACGGTCATGTATGTGTGCTTCAACTGCCTTGTTGGTGTGGTACTATCGATGAAAGATTGTTAGAATGATCCACCTAAGCCTTATGATAAAAACCCAATTTACCTTTTAACTTGTTTCTCCTTAGCTCTAGTGGTGGAGATGTGTATCATTGCCAAGCATATGATACGAAGCTAATCACGACTGAGAAAATAAGCGTACCAATTAAATGTTACATCCTATATTAGTTGAGTGATCTGAGTGTTTTCATTTCCATATTTCGTGAGATGCTTGGTCTTGTACAGGTAATTAAAACGAAAAAAGTGCTTAAACGGAAAAAGCCTTAACTTCGGTTAGGATACATTTTCAATATAATCTAGAGTCTACTTGAGGACAAGTAGGATTCAAGTGGAGGGATATTTGATGACATCAAATAACGTCACATTTATACCATCATTTATCCCGAACAAGTTACCCATTTTTATATATTATTGCAAGAATTTATACTTAACTGCTTAAAAGTGTTACTTACAGTAATTAAGGAGTGATTTGTGAAGACATGCTAAAAGGCACATATTTTGGAGCTAAAACAAAGATATTTAAAGATTTCTAAATTCTGACCAATACGCTGTATCTAAAAAAAGAGATACGACGTATCAGCGCAAACTCTTCACAAGAAAACGCGTATAAATAATTCCTAATACGGCGTATTCATCTTCTGCCATACGTCGTATCCTACTGGATAGATATTTAAGATACGAAGATATTTATATTTTGGGAATAAATATTGTATTGATTTTAAACTTTGTGCGTACTCCATGAGAAACACCCCAATACGCCGTATTGGCCTAGCCCAATATGGCGTATCCATACTTTTTTAGAGGCTATAAATAGAAGACTCAAAAATGAGTTTTCAGTGTGCAAAATCAGATTCTTCATACCATACACATAAAAGATGATTTTCTGAAGAAAAGATGAGCAACCTAAAGTCAAGCATCGATCACGATTCCATAGAAGACACCGTGTAATTCCTATACTCTTGTAATCATTTAATTTTTGGTATCGTTCGGTAAAACGTTTAGTTTACCTTGGTTAATTGATCATGCTTGTACAATTACAATGGTTATGGGCTAATACCCTTGGGTATTAGCCAACTTAATGAAGATTTAATATTTGGTTTGTTTTAAATTCGATTTTCTTAATTTATCGTTGAAAGTTTAATTATGTTTATCACATGATACTTGTCTATGTGTTTAAATATGCGACCTATCATTCAAGTGGGTCTAGTTACGCCTAACAAGTGAGCTAGATACTTGGATAGCTCTCTATATCGTGTTTTATATTACTGGACCAATAGGATCACAAATAACGTTCTGTATTTGTCTTTAATTTAAGAGCTTAGTTGGACCAGCAAGCGACCCATAATGTTTCAAAAAGTATGTTCTTGATTCATTGATAAGATTTAAATAGTGGACTATCAGTATATGTAGAATATCTTAACACATAAATAGAAGGATTCACTTTAGGTTTTAGAGAGGGAAAGAGATGGTTGGATGAACACTTA
>BQNB010200849.1:0-10958 GCA_026074375.1 Tanacetum coccineum
TCTCTGCATCAACACATCAATCAACGATCATACACAAAGATCACCAGAAAGTCATTTACGTAAGCTGTTAATAATTATAGCAAAAATCTATCAATCATATTAATAGACCTTACACTTTTTTTATACCAACAATATAATAGCAACCACTAATTTACTTCATAGTTGTCGACTTGCTGTTAACTTGCGATGGATTGTAGAAATCTGAGAGCATATTCATATTAGATTACTTTAATTCCCATAATGAGTAATTTGCATTATGTCAATATAAATACAATACACAGCTTGTAACATAAGGCAATAAGCCAAATAATTATAGGATAAGTCCACTAATAACATATAAATAAATATAATGAACCCCTGCATAAATCGGTTGGACTGATACTCCTCGTAGTTGGAACGAGAGGTTTTCAAACGTTTAAACTAGCACGAAACTCGAGAAATAAGGCACTTCAAAGATCTTTGGTGAATATATCAGCATACACTGAAACCGAGAAGGCACATACAAAATCACGAACAAAATGTATATCAATCTCAATGTGCTTAGTCCGCTGATGTTGAACCAGGTTAGTTGAAAGATAAACAACACTCACATTATCACAATAAACTAAAGTAGCAATGAAAACTGGTGCATGGAGCTCACGTAAGAGATTCCGCACCCACGTAGTCTCAGCAACAACATTAGCAGCACCTCGATATTCGACTTCAGCACTCGAGCGGGACAACGTTGCTTGTCGTTTAGCAGACCATGAAAGCAAGTTATCCCCTAGAAAAACGCAATAACCAGATTTAAAATGACGAGGGATGAGGCAACCAACTAAGCTGAGTAGTGGATGAGACATGAATCTGCAAACCATGATCAAGGGAGCTACAAATATATCGAAGAATGCGTTTCAAAGCGACATAATGAGAATCATGTATATCATGCATATAGAAACAAACCTACAAAACAACATAAGAGGCATCAGGTCACGTAAAAGTAAGATATTGAAGACCTCCAGCTAAACTACGATACAAAGTCAGATCAGCAACATGATCACCATCAAGACCGAACTTTGACTCAGTATCCACAGGTAGAGGTGAGCAACGGTTCGGAACCGACCCGAACCGACAAAAACCAAAACCGAACCGAAACCGAACCAAAACCGAATAAGAGAAATATACAAACCGAGAACCGAACCGAGTGAACTCTATATAAACCGAAACCGAACCGAATAAGGTCGGTTCAGTTTAGTTAGTTCGAAACCGAGTAACGTCAGTTCGAACAGAACCGAACTGAACCGAGTAAACCGACATGAATATACAAATCCTAAAACCAAACCGAATAAGGTCGGTTCGGTTCGGTTCGGCCCGGTTTCGGTCGGTTTATCGGTTCGGGTCGGTTTTCAGGTGGGTTTGCTCAGCCTTATCCACAGGAGTCCGACACGGGTTGTAGTTAAGCATGCGAGCGCGTTCGTGAATCTCCTCAGCATATGTAGCCTAGGACAGAAATAAACCTACAGACGATCGGGTAACAGAGATGCCCAAAAAATAATTGGGAGCAACCAAATCAGTCATAGCAAATTCTCCATGAAGAGAGGAAATAACCCGCTGTAGAAAGTTAGAAGAAGCTGTAAGTACGATATCATCAACATAAAGCAATAAATAAGCGATGTCTGTCCCACGGTGAAAAATGAACAAAGACGAGTCGGATTTGCTATGCTAAAAACCAACTCACATAGCATAGGCAAAAAATTGTTGAAACGAGGCACGAGGGGCTTGTCGAGCCCATATAAGGAGCAGTGTAAGTGGAAAATATAATCAGGGTGGCATGGATCAACAAAACTAGGTGGTTGATGCATATATACTGTCTCTCAAAGACGAACATGAAGAAATGCATTCTTTACATCCAGCTAATGAATGGGCCACTATCGAGAGATGGCAAGACTCAAAACAGTATATATAGTGGCCGAATTAATAAT
Organism: Tanacetum coccineum; assembly: GCA_026074375.1. Classification (NCBI taxonomy): domain Eukaryota; kingdom Viridiplantae; phylum Streptophyta; class Magnoliopsida; order Asterales; family Asteraceae; genus Tanacetum; species Tanacetum coccineum. The sequence goes on from BQNB010200849.1 coordinate 1,959, forward strand.
CAGACTAAATATCTCATACACAATCAATATCGAGTTGTACACTACATCTGTTAGCCACAAGACGAGCCTTATACATGCTTAGAGATCCATTTGCATGATATTTATGCCTGAAAAGCCACATAGAACGCACAACATGCACATTAGCAAGTGTTGCGGTAGTAGCAATGACTTCAACAAGAAGATTTACAACTCCCTAGGCAGTGTACCTTATCGTTGTAGCATAGTATAGGCAAGACTCAGGGGTTGTTATCGTTCTCTAGGGGAATAGGTTGGGAAGGCTCGAACAGGGCTTAGCCAAGATCTACGGGATTGAAAGGAGATTATTTTTGTATGTTTTATATTTTATAGAATGTAGTAAATTAATGGTTTTGAGGGGTTGGTTGATTAGCTAATTAATTAAACTAAATATAATCTAAACTACTGTGATAACTTTATAATAAGATAGTGTATTTACTTAATCATGCATTACTCATTGGATTGCTTCTCTTAATCTTGTTGCCTTGTCACACTCGTGATGATCTGTGTAAGTATTTCCTAAGTCATGAACGAATTACACGAACACACCGTCTATTTAATATTCCGCTAAGGCAACGCACACGTAAGGTAGTATGAAGACTATTACAAGGCCCCTAAGAGTATATTAAATGCAATTGAAATATCTTAAGAGGGATCAACCATATTAGGGGTAAGGTAGTATGAAGACTATTACCAGATGGTATCCTTTCTACACTTCTTGCGTTTCCCTAGACGTTTATGCAAATTTAATATCTTATGGCTAGTTTTCTAAAGCCTAACGCGCACATCCATCACAAGAAGCAACAGTAAAAGGATCTACAATCTAACTTTCATGCAATCATAAGTAAATACAAGGGAGGGTTTAGCCTGACATGTTAATAAGGAAGCAAGAACATAGATCAATCAAACAACACATAAACATATTGAATGATTAAAGATAATAATCTTACTTGATTAAAACATAGATTAAGGAAGTTATAATAGGGTTTTTAAGCCTTAAAGACGGCCTAAAAGCTGATTGAATAGAGAGAGATAGAGTGAATAGTTTTATCAAAAACTGTCTTTTTTAATCTTTATTTTATAAAAAAAAATAGTTCTTTAAATAAATTCCAAATTTATACCCACCAAAATAAGAAATATAAAAACAGCAAATATATATAAAATGATTTAGATGGACTAAAAATGTCAAAATCAACAAATTAAAGTAAATAAAGACAACTTCAATTCAGCTTAACATAAAGCAAATACAAAATTCAAATCAAATTAAATCACTAGAATTCAACAAATAACCATAAAGAAAAACACTAGAATTCAACATAATTATCTAGGACTAATCTCACCACAATGTAAACCATGCACGAATGATCGCGTTCAACTCTTTGTTCTCCAACGGACGCTCATTACTCCACGGTACCTACAAGTATTTTAATGAAATAAAAACATCAGTAATCGAAAAAACAAGAACTCGCACGTTTGCACGATCGGCTGTATTGAAATTCAAGTAAAAAGTATTCAAGAATAGCCTAATGTATTGGTTGGATGCATAGTACTGGTTTTTAACTAATGATGGGATTGAGTTCTTGAGGACTTACTTGAATCTTCCTTCTGATATCGTACCTGCAACTCTTAAGAAGTCTGCTAAGCCACTCGGTCGTCCTATGGGTGGCCCTGGTGATTGCCCACGGTATGCTTATGAGTGAAATAATTGGTTTTGAATAATTAGGGGGTGTTAGGGTTGCTTATGTAGCACTGCTTAAATGTTTAATTTGCTTTTGGGATTTTGGGGTTTACCATATCTGATCGTTTTTTAGGCCGTAAATATATAGTCTTAATACACTACTACTGAGTACAATAATACAATTTCGCCGTACGTTGGACAACACGACGTGTGCGCATTCCAGTTTCCTAGGACCCGCGGCCGGTATCTAGATCTCCACCTAAGGAACCTATCCCAACAAAACATAGCCTGTATTAACAGCAACAGAACACATCAGACATGAAGGACAATGTAAATTAACTATACTTCCAGTGCTATTCTTTGGCTCAGCATCACCTCTTCACCTTGTCGCAAAGTACAGGACCAACATACATCTTCCGCAACATAATCAATTAATGAATATCTTAAAACAAGAATCGGGCGCCAAGAAATACCATACAAACAATCAATAACAATATCTTAATATACTATTAGGCTGTGTTTCATATGTATTCAAAAATTAATTGGCGGACGATGTTTCCTAAAAAACCTTTTTACCGCTACAATATAGACCCAAAAAAATTCTCCTAAGCTGGATGGCTGGCTGGCCTATCGTATTCATATCAGAAAAACCAAAAATTAACGAAACCCCTAAATTCTGAGTAAACCCTAATCTAAAAAAAAATTGAAAATAAAAACCGCAAATCAAGTACATACCGGCATATGATTTACTGGTGTTGATCAATCCCACACAAAACTTATGCAAGAACCTGTGAAGAAGCCTCAGTTTGGTGTCATCTATGTGTGTGAAAAAAGATATGGGGGTGACACAGTGAAGAAAACTTAAAAAGTCGGTTATTAGTGTTCTAAAAAATAAATGAAACGGGCCAGTTTTTTTTAGGCCAAAAAAAAGAGCGGGAGCCCACAGCCAAAACGACGTCGTCGTCATGGATTTGAGTATATTGTACAATTATATAACCAAGCCAAGCCTAATAATATATTTTAGCCGACATTATCATATGTACTAGTTATAAGTCCCGTGCACGCACGAGGTTTTTTCTAAAACTTTTATGGATTATTACAAACTTTCTTTCCCTTAACTTTCTTCACGATTAATATTTTCTTATCAAGAGCTTAACATGTATGTGTTTCTCGATACTCATATTCTTCTCTGACCTTCTTCTACCTGTTTAGTTACAACTTTATACCCATACTCTTCACTGACCTTCTACCACATGTTTATGAAACTGTCATCGTTTTCAATCTCTTTTTACCATAAGCGTGTTCTAATCCCACACAAGCTAATCCAAACTTCAAAACTTCAAGAGGTGTCTTTTCATAATTCATAAAATCGGAATCTCCTTTTATCTACATGAAAAGCTTAAGCTATCTAAGTAAGCGTCCCCAAACACCCCTATTTATCACGACATCACATCAAACAAAAGAGATTAAGCAACATACTATGTTATAACAATATCTATGTTTCATCAAGGAAGTACCTCATGGTAAATTAATTAGTCAGAATCTGTTAATGATTTGTTATCTCCTAAAGACAGGAAATTCGGTAACAAATCTTTGCTTCATGATTCTCAAGAAGGCGAGGAGTAACATTAAAACATAGATAGCCGATTTTTTTTATTATTATGTTTCAACCAACAGAAGCGTATCTCAATAATTATGGTTAATGGCACTTTCTGGTTTATAAATTATATGAGTATGAATTGATGAGTTTTATTTTTTTTAGCATATATACAAATCAAAAAGCCTTATTTTGTACATCCGAACACTATATCACATTTTAATCGCACAATTCATATATCAATCTTGGAATAATAATAAATACCCATTAGCATGATTCAAACAATAATTAAAAAAAGTATGTACCTTGCTTTGACTGATTATAAACAAACCCATCTATGTCAAACCTAACCAGATTTGATCTTCATGATATCTTCAAAAACTATATTAAATTACATCCTTCTTATGATATAATTGAATCGCACGGTTAAATCTATAAACACCAAAGTTGAAGAATTTTGTAGTGATGGAAGATTAGATATACATCCTTCTTTGCTTAGATCAGGGATACGGATATTCCGAAGTTGGAGAAGAAAAATATTATGGAGAAGGTTTTGATTCACTTCTGTTCATGTATAATGGATCGAATATACGAGAGTCCTTTTTTTTCTTAATTTTTTACTTTTAACCCAAAACTATTAAACATTAGCTAGAGAGTACATGTGTATTTTTTAACTTCATAGATTGGAAGTATATAAAAACGAATATTTTATAAATTTTAGTCGGATAAGGAAATATTTAAGCTTTTCAATTAACCATAATTGAAAAAATAATAAAAAATTAGAAGATTCATAAACATTTTTTTAAATGCAAAAGTCTTCACTTTGCGTTTTTTTTTACGAGATAAAAGATAAGTGTACATCAGTCTAACACTTCTACTAATTCTGAATTGAATTATACAATTACAGTCCTTTACTTTTAGTATTTCAAAGTCTAACAACTAAAGGTTATTAAAAATTATGAGCAAAATATGTCTAAAAACCATAAGTGATTTGTTATGTAAATTCTTGTTTTCTTTAGCTGTAAATATTTTTCTATGAGAACCTCTGAATTATGTTATACAATTCCAAAAATTAGTTTGCAAATTTGAAGTAAAATGATTACAAACCTATGTTATATTAGTATCGACGAGTAATTATAATTAATGGCATATGAAATGTACTCAAATATACCCCGGTAGATGAATGTACAAAATGTTACATTCATCCAATATAGCACGGAACATGAAAAGTTTTAGCAAATTACTTATTTTTGGCAATTGTGATTTTATTGTGAATTTTTTTTTTGCATTTGCGAAATTGTGATGGCTATGCTTATGTTAAGAGCATTTATAGTGATTTATAATAATTATTTGCTCATTATTTCCGAAATTTAGGTGTGAAAGAGGTGTAGAGTCGTTAGAGATTGGAGTTCAAAATAGAGAGTAACTCACACCGGTTGGTTTCTTAAAAAACAGTGTCTATAACATAAATACAAAGAGACATGTTGTTACTTACACACCGATGTCTTTAATTGCGTTAAAAGACTAGTTTTCACCCCGCATAACAGTTTTTATGCGTTTTGTATTATAAAAACCTGTTTTTTCAATAAAACCAATCCCAATTCGTTTCCATTCCCCCTAGTTTTGATATAGGAATAGGGTAATTTTTATTTTTTTTTTTTTTTTTTTAAAACAAATAACCGGTCTTTATTTTGGAGGTGTTTTATAGCCTTTTGTGTAGTAGTGATGTGCTCTGTGCCTGTGTTGTGTTGTGTGTCATTGTCTGTATAGTTTTTTACTGTTAGATGTTCATGCTTATAACAGACATGCACATCCTCTAGATCTCATGCTCTACAGATAACAAGACAGGTAAAAGATCTACTACCATTAATTTCATGCAATCATACGTAAATACAAGTTGGAGGGAGTAAGATAGCTTCCTGGGCATGATAATAAGGACAGTTCACATGCTCCCCCTCTCATTTGTTCACATTCAATGAAATCACCCCATCTATAGGCACCACATATTAGAGGTATGTATTATTAACAGCAGTTAGAGTACTCATATCCTATCCTATCAGTGCCATTTGTAATACTATTAACCATATCATGCCCCTACCTCCCCACTGTGGTAGTGTCAATGGCAAAAAGACAATCAACAAAAAACCTGATCCTTAAGAGACCTATAGAACTACCTACAGCCCCCCCGAGACCTTGCCCTGTCTCAGTAACGCACACAAGTGTCTAGAAATCCAAGCCCAACCGGAACTTCAAAGCTCCGACTGGCTCATCAACGCTCGCCAACGGCGTCTGTAGGGTTTGGCTCCCTAAAAGTTATACAAAGTTACATACTTAAAACCCTAAATTCAGTTTTATATATATAGAGAAATCGTCGCGACGGCATCCAGTTGTAGTCGCGATGCCGTCACAAGATGGAATCTTCTAGGTCTGATTTAAGTCGGTCACGTCCTGACGTCGTCGTCATTTTTCTGACGTCGACACTAGATAGATTACGAAGGCGTCGCTTTAAGCCTGCGACGCCGTCTCCACGCGCTGTATGCACAATTCTTCAAGAGATTTGGTGTAGGTCAGTAGTCTTGTCCGTTTATTCTCCAAATGAGCCCAAGTCACGTGTATTTCCTCCAAAAGCCATCCAAGTGCTATAAACCTGAAAACAAACGATTAAGCACATAATCTGGGCATATTTGCATGATTTAAGGGGTTAAATGACCCTAAAATAGTGTAAAAATGACACCTCATCAAATACCCCTACACTTGGGATTTGCTTGTCCTCAAGAAAATAGGCTTTTCTACCTAGACAATATCAATATTAGGGTCATTTAACCTACTTTTTAAAAGTATTTTACAACACAACCTTCTAGACCTCGTAATTAAAAGCACGGAAAGCATATACTAGCACCTCACATTAGTGTTTGGGATTCTCTCTTTCACTCGGGTGAATAATAAATTATAACAACTATGGGAAACCAAAACTTTAACACTCATTACCTGTCATAGCATATAAATTACCATAGGCTTGGTAAATGATCAAACCTCCACCGCTGGGCGCAAGTATTAATCATTACTATCAAAGAAGTCTTTTAAAGGGTTGTGGGGTGTACGTGTAAGATAACATTAACGGAAATGTAAATGGATGGGATACATTTGGGGAGTGACTTTTGGGTGAATTTGGAGTGGAAGGGTTAGGTAATTATTTATAAGAATACATGTTGGTTGGGTTGCTAAGCCAAAGACTCAGACAAGATATACAAACTTTACAAAACTCTACATCCATCTCTTTATTTTTCTTTTCCTGACTCTATGATAAACATAACATAAGCAAATGACATCCCGCGCATCTTTTTCACTCTCTTTTTTATATGCAATTTTTTTCGTACACTTTTGCCCTGCCATTGCTTAAATATATAATACATCATGTGGGTTTATAGATACACCTCTACACTTGAACTTTTAAATATTTGATATTTACAATCTAACTAATGACATGAATTGAGGTGTATCAACATAACATGGAGCTTATTGAGCTTTATCGGGGGTAATAAGTTACTTCTTCCCCAATTCTTCATATGAATACTACTATGAATCCCAATCGTCCCAAAACTATATTTGCAAGTATAAGGACTTAGCAACCGTGTACTCAATAATTAACTTGGGTTAAAAAAATAATGTACTAAAGGTGAGTACATAAAAGGTAGGCTAAGGTGATTTGGGTGTAACAATTGGTTCAAGGGTGACAATGCTCTTCATTAATAGTCCGCTTAACCAGAAAATTACGAGAACCGTAAAAAAGGATAGGCTCGGAGGGTTGTACTAGGGGTATCATGCACTAAAAATGAGTGCATGGCAAGGGTGTGGCATAGTTATATAGTCGATTTGACCATAATAACAATTACAGGTTTAAAACATGGGTTAATCCTAGTGTCTATTTTCTAGCAAATCCTAATACTTACTATGGGTCCTCAGGATGCATCACAAAAATAAGTTCTAGAATTTAATATACTACCGGTATACTCATATAAATTAATACCGATACCAATGCTCCAGAAAAGGCGACAAAGACCATACGTACACATCCGTAACGACGGAATAGACACATATGACTGCATTCAAACCTTAACTCGAGAAAGCTAAAGGTATAAATTATCTTGGGTATCGAAAATGGATACCCGAATTTTTAAAGATCTAAAGGCAAACGTCACATTTTGGGGGTGGAATTTTGAGGGTTTTTGTGCTAGTCATGTACATTCCTATCCATGAGACGCTATTAATACTCGATTTCGTTGGTATGTGTCATAATTTTTTTAAATATGGGTCAAAATTACCTTTTACACTATGTTTCGATATATTACCCATCATTTTAAGGACAAAGCAAATGGCAATTGAAGGAATAGTTTCTAAGGCTTATTTCCCCCTACACTTAAGTTGAACATTATCCCCAATGTTCTTTAAAAGTACCCGTAAAAACGAATAAAAGGAAAAGAAAACAAGTAAAAGAAACTAGTAGTCCCATGGTTTGCTCAATAATGGAGAAGAAACATTCGATAACTGGTTAAATCGTCCTCCAAGAATCTTCTAATGAAACTTCCTAAGAACTTCCAAGCTTCTTCTCATCAAATATAACCTGTAATCAAAGACAAAGACAACTAGACCAAGCATAAAATCGGCGGGATAGATATAAATACAATGAGAGTTTAAAGTTTGACTCTATGAGTGCAGTAAAGATAGGATGAGAGTAATGATGTAATCATAGGTTTCTACAGGATTATAAAAGAATTACAAATTTTAAATGTTGTGCAAGTTATTTTTCAAAAATACTTGAAAATTTTCAAATTTTCCTATAGCTGGGCTGACGACGCCGTTAGGATAAATCCTGACGCCGTCTCCAACTTCTGAGAGAAATTTATTTTCGTTTTCTTTGAAAAACTTCCTGCACGCGATTATATAAGTTATTTCTTGTATGAATTACTGCATGAAACTTGAGATTAGTCAATACAATCATATAACCCGAAACTGACGCGAATTAATCTAAACAATTTATTTAATATGTTTGAATTAGTTCTTAAAAACCAGATATTTCCCCTACACTTATTTTGTTGCAAAATACCTTTGATTGAAATTAAGACGAGGTTAAAGACAAAATAAATCATGATTACAAAATGATGAATTCAAACATAAAAGAATAAACGAGAAGAATTAAAACATAAGACACTCCTAATATGCGATAAAAATAAACATTGGGTTGCCTCCCAATAAGCGCTTTTCTTTATTTATGAGTCTTGTAGCTAGACTCGAAGTCACACGCTCTTACGTGACTTCTCCTTCGTTCTTTTAACCTTTGACTAGGGCGGGATGCTTATTTTTGAAGTTTTTGCTCTCCTTTTCCTGGTGAAGTTTTATCCTTTTCTCCCATTCCAATACTAGCCTATTCACAATCATAGTAAGGGCTATAGACTCTTTATCATTTTTATCCCTTTCTCGACCTTACCATGGAATTCAAGTATCCTATGGAAACTTATTTTACTCTTTCCAGATCTTAGAGTTATGGTGCCCTTATCGAACTAATTACGGCCTTAGTCGTTGTCAATGGTGTTCCTAAGATAAAGGGCCTCTTTTCATATTCCCTAATGTTTAAATTCACGAAGTCCACGGGGTACACATACCTAGCAACATCAACTAATACGTCCTATGCTATTCCTAAAGGGTAGATATA
>BQNB010200851.1:0-10958 GCA_026074375.1 Tanacetum coccineum
TATATATTTTTTAGAGTGAATTTTATCAAGGGTAACTTGGTAATTTTCTTAATTACTCTTAAGTTTATATTATATTTTATATATATTTTACGTGTATAAGACTTGCAATCAGATACCTCTCTTGCATCTGCTTGCCGTTACACTAAACACTCTCAGGAGCTGTTAGAATATGTAATAGGCACGTGTTCTAAAGAATTTAGCCCTCGCGATAAACAGAATGCCTCTACCAATTCACTTAGGAAAAAGCGAGTTACTTTTATCGAACCATGTGAAACCTCAACTCATAACACACCGCCACAAGTTGAGTACCAGAAAATAAATTCGAATAATGCTCCCAGAATTCCCTCTACAGGAGTAAAAGGTGCCTCGGCAGCTAGCAGGTCAAAGCCTAGGAGCAATACGAAGAAAGATAGGAGCCCATTCTAAGATGAATAAGTTGAATGAAAAACATAAGAATTGTGTTGATTCTAAGATTAGCTATAAGCGTACTGTAATTAATTCAAATTCTAATACTTCTTGCAAAACTTGTAACAAATGCTTAATTTCTGTTAATCATGATCAATGTGTTATGCATTCTGCAATGTATGTGAAACAATCCTCTGCCACTAAAGTGTGGTGGGTTAAGCAAGTTTGGAAGGCCACAGGGAAATTGTTTACCACCATCGGCCATCAGTGTTGACCCACTGGCAGAATATTACCTTTAGGAGATCAGTGGCCTTTAACTAGGAATACTCCACCTAAGGTCTTGCCTACAAAACAATGGAAGCCCACTGGTCGACTTCTCCCGTTAGGAAGACAGTGCCCTTTAGTTAGGTCTACTGCTCTTTAAACCTGGAGTAGTCGATCACTACACAACTTCTTAGTTAGGTCTTTAGTCGTGAAGCAGTAGTCTGCCCTTTAAGGTCTACTGCCCTTTAAGGTCTACTGCCCTTTAGTTGTGTAGTGAAGAAAATTAAGGTCTACTGCCCTTTAGTCGTGAAGCAAAGTTGTGTAGTGCCCTTTAGTTAGGTCGACTTCACCCATGTAAACCTGGAGTAGTCATCGACTATTACCAAAATGTATTTCTTCCCATTTATACTCTGCACTCTTAGCGGTCCACATAAATCCATGTGAAGGGTGTGTAAAACTTCCGTAATGGTGTTAATCGTCTTGGGTTTGTGGGTAGCTTTCCTGCTCTTTCCAAGTTGACATGCCGAACACAAATGATCCTTTTCAAACTTTAACCGAGGTAAACCTCTAACAAGATCTTTACGAGCTAGATCATTAAGAGTGCCAAAGTTTAAGTGATTCAGGCAATATTGCCATAACCAGGATTTGTTCTTGGAGGCTTTAGACAGTAAGCAAATGGGAGAGGACCTCATCATATCTTTAACAGAAATGGTGTATAAGTTCGTACCACGACTTCCTTTAATAAGGTCGACACCATCTAAGTCTCGGACGAAGCATGTGTGCTTTTTGAAGGCAACTTCAAGATCTGAATCATAAAATTAACGCACAGAGAAGAGGTTGTGACCAAGTCCTTCTACATGGTATACCCTGGAAATTACACTGTCACCAATGACATAATCCTCATATCCTATAATTGCACCAAAATGGTCGTTTCCGAATCGAACAGTCCCAATAAACTTTTTTTACGAATTTCCTGAGCCGTGAGCGATCTCCAGTCATATATTTTGAGCAGCCTGAGTCCAAATACCCGAGAACGATCTGTACAACCTGCATTTGAACAAAGGCGAAAATGGAGATTTAGATACATTAGATCCCCAATTGCAATTGGGGTCCGGTTGGTTAGTGCACGCAAGATTATACGCTACAGGGGAAATAGTTTCCTGTGGATCAGCTGGCAAACAGTCACTCTTAAGAGCAGTAGACCTAACTAAAGGGCATTGTCTTCCTAACGGGAGAAGTCTACCAGTGGGCTTCCATTGTTTTATAGGCAGGACCTTAGGTGGAGTATTCCTAGTTAAAGGCCACTGATCTCCTAAAGGTAATAGTCTGACAGTGGGTCACCACTGATGGCAGATGGTGGTAAACAATTTCCATGTGGCCTTCTAAACTTGCTTAACTTGCTTAACCCGACACACTTTAGTGGCAGAGGATTGCTTCATACAAATCTCAGAACGCACAACACATTGATCATGATTAACATAAAATAAGCATTTGTTACAAGTTTTGCAAGAAGTATTAGAATTCGAATTAATTACAGTACCCTTATAGCTAATACTAGAATCAACATGATTCTTATGTTTCTCATTCGGCTTATTCATCCTAGAATGGGCTTCTACTTATTTCAAGGCACTTTTAGCTGGAAGGGTCCTATCTTTCTTTATATTGCTCCTAGGCTTTGACCTGCTAGCTGCTGAGGCACCTTTTACTCTTGTAGAGGGAATTCCAAGAACATTAGTTGAATTTATTATCTGGTGCTCAACTTGTGGTGGTGTGTTATGAGTCGAGGTTTCACATGGTTCGACAAAAGTAACTCCCTTTTTCCTAAGTGACTTGGTAGAGGCATTTTGTTTATCGCAAGGGCCAAAGTCTTTAGGACACGTGCCAATTACATATTCTAACAGCTCCTGAGAGTGTTTAGTGTAACAGCAAGTAGATGCAAGATAGGTATCTAATGGTCTTTCTATCATAGCATCCTCTACTATTTCATGAAGGGTTTTTACACATTCCTTGAGGCGTTTGATATAGTATAGATGCACTTCTCGATTCTTCTTGAGTCGAGGGGAAATTGGGTCAACATCTATAAGATATCTACCAGGAGCCAGCACCTTAGGTTTACAATCAGGTATAGTGACACATTTGGAATTCTCTCTAAGTTGATCCTTAAGGTGTTCAATTTCAGATAACAAAGAGTTGTTCTGGTCAGTGGTTTTGGCACGCGTTATTTTAATTGAATCATACAACTCCTTATAATGCTGCTTAACTTTTGCATTTTCTGCCCTAAAGCATTCATTGAGATCGTGAAGGGCATTGAGCTTTGCAGTTAAATCTTTGTTCTGAGAAACTAAAGCCTTAAGGTCAAAAGTGGGATCTGTATCACTATTTTTCTTTGTTAAGCGAGAGATTTTCTCCTTTAATTCACGAATCATATTGCCTCGACTTTGAATCTGTTCATTTAGTTTCCCAATCACAAACAGTGAATCAAATGAAGGAGCATCCGAAGATGTCACTGGTTTTTTGTTTCCAAAACGTTCTTTGAGATTTTGATACTTTAATTGTAAGTTGAAGTGTTCAACTTCAAGTTTGGAAAAATGTTTTATCATTGAGTCGTGATCATCATGTTGAATCTTGTTTCTCAGATTAAAATTTTATAGCTAATACTAGAATCAACACGATTCTTATGTTTCTCATTCGACTTATTCATCCTAGAATGGGCTTCTACTTGTTTCAAGGCACTTTTAGCTGGCAGGGTCCTATCTTTCTTTGTATTGCTCCTAGGCTTTGACCTGCTAGCTGCTGAGGCACCTTTTACTCCTGTAGAGGGAATTCCAGGAACGTTAGTCGAATTTATTTTCTGGTGCTCAACTTGTGGTGGTGTGTTATGAGTCGAGGTTTCATGTGGTTCGACAAAAGTAACTCCCTTTTTCCTAAGTGAATTGGTAGAGGCATTTTGTTTATTGCGCGGGCCAAAGTCTTTAGGACACGTGCCTATTACATATTCTAACAGCTCCTGAGAGTGTTTAGTGTAACGGCAAGCAGATGCAAGAGAGGTATCCAATGGTCTTTCTACCTTAGCATCCTCTACTATTTCACGAAGGGTTTCTACATTTTCCTTAAGGCGTTCGATATAGTGTAGATGCACTTCTCGATTCTTCTTGAGTCGAGAGGGAATTGGTTCAACATCTATAGGATATCTACCAGGAGCCAGCACCTTAGGTTTACAATCAGGTATAGTGACACATTTGGAAGTCTCTCTAAGTTGATCCTTAAGGTGTTCAATTTCAGATAACAAAGAGTTATTCTGGTCAGTGGTTTTGGCACGCGTTATTTTAATTGAATCATACAACTCCTTATAATGCTGCTTAACTTTTGCATTTTCTGCCCTAAAGCATTCATTGAGATCGTGAAGGGCATTGAGCTTTGTAGTTAAATCTTTGTTCTAAGAAACTAAGGCCTTAAGGTCAAAAATGGGATCTGCATCACTATTTTTCTTTGTTAAGCGAGAGATTTTCTCCTTTAATTCATAAATCGTATTGCCTCAACTTTGAATATGTTTATTTAGTTTCCCGATCACAAACAGTGAATCAAATGAAGGAGCATCCGAAGACGTCACTAGTTTTTTTATTTCTAAAACGTTCTTTGAGATTTTGATATTTCAATTGTAAGTTGAAGTGTTCAACCTCAAGTTTGGAAAAATGTTTTATCATTGAGTCATGGTCATCATTTTGAATCTTATTTCTTATATTAAAATTTTCAGATTCAAGGTCGACAATACGTTTTTGAGCAATAGTGAAAGCATCATGCATGTCAGAGAATCTAGACACATTTAATACAGAATCAGTTGTAGTATAAAACACATCTTTGGACAAGCATTCAGCAATTAAGTTCTCATTTGTGATGAGAAGGTTTTTTCGTTCAATCTCACCACTCTTTAAATCTATCTCATTCTGGTCCACCTCGGCTTCCAAATTTTCAAAAACTGCTTTCATTGCCCTAACTTCAGTGACCAGAGATTTTTGAACTTCGTCAAAATGTTCTTTGAGTAGATTGAAAAATGGAATTACTTCGGTTAAGTAACACCGTTTTGTTTGTTCAAAACCCCTTTCCCCTTCAGTTATGCCCGTTGGTGTGATACGCTTTTTACAAGTTTTCTCAAAGTCCCAAAATAGTTGAGTAATTACATACAGACCAATATTTACTTGACTTGTAGTTGGAAGCGTTCGAGGGACCAGATGGACCGGTGTATTAGGAGGATACACAGTCGCAGGTGGCAGGACAGGCAGGGGTGGGGCATTGGCCTTTAGCTCTTTGGCCTTTCGTTTTTCTAGATCTATTGACCAAAATACTTGCTCAGGTGTCAGTTGAGTCTGAGGGGTGAATGTTGCCATAAAATTTTCTTTTGAGTAATTAGGGGGTGTAATGTTAACCCTCTTTTCCACACAGGCAGAGTCATTCATTTTCGCATGCAGTTTATTTCTCGTAGTCTCTGCTAACTCTAGTTCTTCCTCAGACGATGGAACATTTACCGGCACATGATGAGTCTTAAGAAGTTCTTCACCATCATACAGTGCCGGTTGGGCCTTTTTGGCCTGTCTGAGGTGAAAAGGGTTCTGGGCACCTAGCGTAGTTTTAGTCCTTTGGTCATACACCTGAGCAGGATTTAACATCATATGGACAGTTTGAATGGATTGATCTTGTGAGTGAAGCTTATTCTCAAGTTTATCGTTAAGGTGTTTCAGATTGGAAAAATCAGTCAGGAATTTGGACTCTTTCTGTTTAAACTCATGTTTCAAAGTCGTTATAGTTTCTTCAAATATCTTGTTGTTTTCCATAGTTGAATTAAGTTGCAAGTTGACAGAATGAAGTTCCTCTTTAAGATTTTCTTCTGTTTTATTACGATTTTGAATAAGCATACGCATTTGATCATCCATTCGATGTTCACGTTCAGTCAATTCAAACTTAGCACGTTGCTCATAAATAGCAACTTGTTCCTTGTAGATCTTAAGTTCAGTGGCTATTGGGTCATGAGGAACGAAAGCATAATTATCAGACGACACACATACATCATTTAGAGCGGAAGATGCACAACTTGGTACAACAGAAATATTATCGACCAACAAATATTGTTCATATGGAATAACATTACTGTTACCCACATCGACACTAGTTGTGTCAATAACATTTCCCTGTTGTACTTCATTATGAATCTCATGTTCGTCCTGAATATGTACCTCAGATAAGATTGATGCACTAGATGGACCAGCTTGTGGATTTGTTGACCCGGCTGAGGACAAATTGGCCATGAATATAGACTGAGCAGTCGGTTCATCATCAACATCTGAATCAAAAGCGTCACATTCATCTGCATGTGGTTCTTGGTCTTCTTTGGTGAGCTCAGAACCTGCAAGAAGCATTTTGACGTTGTCCCAAATTGCTTTTGCTTCAATGTTGTGATTGATGAGCTTGTATATATCTTTGGGTAATCCTTGAAGCACAATATTGGTTGAACGAACATCTGCTTCGTATCGCTTCTTCTCCGTATCACTTAGATCCTCATATGTACGAGGCCTTTCTGGTCCAAGAAGGACACCTCCCTCAAGGGTAGTTCCGAGTGTATCCCTTGTGGTTCCAAGCTCAAATGGTCCTTGATCAATCGACTGAAGAATTTGCAATCCATTTTCCTTTCCCCGACAGTACAATCGGATTCGTTGTGACCATGATTCGCAATCAGTCCTATCGAGCATAGGAGGGCGGGTATCGGAACCGGCCGCTTGAATATCATCTGAATTACTAGACATGGTTGATTACTTGTATTATGATAAACTTTGGATCATCAATGATAGTGATTGTATTTAAAAGTGAAGAATGATTGTTGATTAAAGGTGATATGTTGTTTGTTGTGATGTGGTTTGGTTTAAATAATTTGTGAATGTGCAATACACAGTCTCAGTCAGGAAATCTAGACAAGTCTCAGTCAAGAATTTCAGACAAATCTCAATGTTGAGGATTAGACAAAACTCAGTGAGGTGTCCTAGACAAAACGCAGTCAAGAAGTCTTAGACAAAACGCAATAAAGAAAATTTTTTGCCAGAAATTCTTTCCACCAAAACGCAATAATGGTCTTCAACTTGGGACAAAACGCAGGGTACAAAACGCAGTGAGTAGGAGACAATACATAGTGAAATGTCTTAAACAAAACGCAATCAACCCTTGAGACAAAACGCAATCAAGGTTATAATTGGGCAGAGTTTCTCTTAGTCAAAACGCAATGATGGTCTTCAACTTGAGACAAAACGCAATACACAAAACGCAACTGATAAAACGCAACTGTTGTACTACACTAGAAGACAAACCGCAGTTTACTATTCTCTGACAAAACACAGAGACAAAACGCAACTAAGAAATCGCTAGTGAGACAAAACGCAGTCAAGAACAATTGTAGTATATTGGATATCATAACACAAGCCTAGAAAATGATGTGTTGGCGTGAATTCTAGAGAGAGAAAGTAAGGATTCTAGTGAGAGAAAAACACCTTTAGTATGTGTATAACCAAATGAACAACCAACCCTTCCCATGGCTGGAAAGGGTGTTTAAATACATGAGTTTTATGCCCCTAAGTGGGCTATGGTGTGGGCTAACATGTGGGTAAAGACCCGACCCAACACCATAAGTCATACGCTTACGATTCAACTACGAACTATGTTATTCTAGACAGTACACGGGGTGACCGAGTCTTTTTCTTAAACCTAACATTTTACAATTGAATTTTGTGGTTTTTATTAGCATGTGTTGATACTTGATTTGTTCTTACTAAATTGATTTTGATTATTGTTATTTGTAGGTTGTAATTAGAACTACAACTACAAATATGAGGTTGAAAAATTATACGATTGAGGTATGAGTCTTTTTTTATGATTGTATATTTTTAATAGTTTTGTGGCTTACTAAAAATCTCTACTTTGCTCTAATCGTCACATTACTTTTACATGTCTTTTGTTTAGTTGTTATAACCATATGCATTGTAATCACACTAAAAGTGATTTTTAGTGAAGAACACTCCTAAATGCCACTTTTGGATAAGGTCACCAGTATTTCGTTTATATTTTAAGTTGAAATGTATCGTATGTTTTTCACTGCAGTTTATGTTGTGTGGTTTTTTTAATGAATCGTTTAAAAAAACAGGCCTTTTATACCTGCTTATAGTTATTATAAAATTAGAGCTTTACTTTGTGCGTGCAGGTTTTAGATCATTCGTAATTTCTAATCAGATTGAATCGGAAGTTTTCAAGGCTCTCAAGTGGTTAGTGGTAAGTCTTCTTTACATTATAAAGGACAATTTTGATTATATTTTACTTAAAATCGATTTAGAAGTTCCGTCTTCACCAGTTTTATAGGGTTAAATGATTTCTTGTGGCATATTTATAGAGATATTGTGACATTTATGAAAATTGAGTCAATTCAAAAAGATATAGATGAAAGGTTTCAGACGAGTAATTACTTGGTAGCATTGGTATTATATCATTTTATTTTTGCAGTATCAAGCTTTAATGCTATTGTTTTGTAGGGACTACTACAAAGAACGATAATGGCCAGATTTGCATGATCGTTGTCTCTTTTCACTAAAAAGCGAGAGAGAACCTTTTATTTCTTATGACGTGTTTTACTTATAAGTATGTTCAACTACACAATATAATTATGTAGATTGATCACCATACTGGTGACGACGCTAACAATGGAATTTCTTATATATTTTGTAACAGGAAGTTACGAAATCTAAGGTATTAGCAAAGGCATAAAATAGGTAATATTAACACTTTTGCATATTTTAGCCAACTACCTTTTCCCTATATATATTTTATTAGTTATCAATTTTAACCCGTGAGAAATAGACCAATTTGGATTAGGTTAAATGTCGAAACGGGTAAAAGAACAAGCTTTAAAAAGTAAACGGGTAAAATTTTGTTATATTGAACGAAATTAATACCAACGTAAAAAGTATCATTCAAAACGTCTATTCCATTCATATTCTTGCATCAAGTATCATGTAACATAAGAAGAAATAATTAAGGTCAAAGTTGAAGAAAAAAGACTTTGAAAAAGTCAGTGGCACTTAATGTGAACGGCAGGGAGTACCTTTTCCTATATATATTATCACTATCAATTTAAAAAAACCCATGAGAAATGGACCAATTTGGATTAGGTTAAATGTCAAAACGGGTAAAAGAACAAGATTTAAAAAGTAAACGGGTGAAATTTTGTTTATAAATGAAATGTTTATGTTCTTATGAGTTTGGTGCCTCCATATAAACGTGCCTCTGGACTTAATTTGCAAATAAGTGCCTCTGAATTTTGTTTGTGTAAGGTCTTAAAGTGTTTTTATAAATTTATATTTCCCTAACCCTGCATGTGTATAGGATTATAAAGACCCTATACTATATTATTACTATGTTGTTTTTAATTCTGAACCTTTTGTGTATAAGATTATAAAGACTTAAGGTCTATTAATACTGAAAAAATATGTGACACGTTTTATAGGTATCACACGTTCACCCATTTGATCCATTTTCATGTCACTATGTTTGAGTATGACCCATTGCATAACCCAACCTAAAATTCCATATCGACCCATATTTAGGGAAGTGGTTAAGAAATGCTAAGCTTCGTATGATTTACATAGTTTTTTGGAAATAAATGTATAAATAGGAAGAGAAATATAGGGCACAAGTATGGAGAAAGGGAAGAAGAAAATGAAAGTGCATCATTCGTGGTTGTTTGTTAATTTATTTACTATAGGTAGATAATATCTTAAATAGGCAAATCCAAACTCCTATTATTTTGAATGAATGTGATTTTAATTGTGTATTAACGGTAATGATTCGTTTATTCATTTTCCATGGTTGGTTGATACTTCATTTGTATTACATTTCTGTTACGAAGTGGAAATAGTTATAGTTTGTGTATTCATTATGTGTTGAATTCATTCTACCATTAGATTTTTCTACGGGTGGGAAATGGTTATAATGGTAAAACCCATTAAGTGTCACCGTTATAATTGTTTTGTGTAACGGGTCGATATGGGTGATTTTGTGTAATGGGTTGATTGGGTAATTTTGTGTAACGGGTTGATATGGGTGATTTTATGTAAATAATCGAGTAGTTTTGTGAAACAAGTCGATATGGGTAATTTTGTTACATGCCAAAATGGACGGGTAATTCCAAAATCCTTTTGCTTTAGGGTCTTAGAATTATATTATTAAGGTTATACTTATAATTAAGAAGTACTTAAAAAGTTATAAGATGCTTACAATATACGCTTATGGACATAGTAACAAAATCACCTATCATGCTAAATTTCTAACTTATATGAATGTACATATATTCTCCTAAATAATGTTATCTTCTATCATCATATTATGAACATAATTACTTAAGTACCTTATTTCATTGGAACATAAAAAGCAAATAATGGAGAGGTTTCGATAGATGTACCCAACAAAATTCTTATAGATGCGGTTGATGGCCCGGTAACGTCTATTATCGATTTTACTTATCCAAACATGTTGGATAACATAAATGATCTGTCATACTTCCAAGAAAATGCCATTCTTGCTCCAACGAATGAAGTTGTGGACACTATAAACGATCATTTGTTAGAGAAATTTTCAAATGGCTTATTTAAGTTGCCACAGCATAGATAAAACTAAACGTGGCGCCACCATAAATCAATCCATTTTCTCACCAGAATTAATCAATTTATTAAAGTTCTCTGGTGTTCCAAACCACATACTTGAGTTAAAAGTACCAGTTGTGATAATGTTATTGAGAAATATTGATCAAGCAAATGGATTGTGTAATGGGACAAGACTCCACGTCTTAAATTAACAAGAACTTCTATTAGTGCAAGAATCATTAACAGAACAAACTTTGGAAAAAAAGGTTATCATATCGAGGTTGAGAATTACTCTGTTTGATAAACGTTTACTCTTTAAGATCGTCTTTGCCATGACAATTAACAAGAGCCAGGATCAATCGCTTTTAAAAGTTGGTTTGTACCTGCCACGTCCTATTTTCACACATGGAAAATTATACGGTGTTGTTTCAAGAGTTAAAAGTAAAAGAGATTTGAAGGTTGTCATTTGTGATGATGATGATAATATCCTTAAAACTACTACAAATTTCGTCTACAAAGAAGTACTTCAAGGTCTATGATCAAGGTTCAAGAGTTATGCACATATGACATCTTTTATACCATATTTAAATTTTAATATATTATTAATCACAACTTATTTTT
>BQNB010200852.1:0-10958 GCA_026074375.1 Tanacetum coccineum
AAATAATGTCTGAAGTCTTGTTCCACCACCCCCAAATCAAACCGTAACTGGTACAAAATGGGTTTTAAAGATAAATTAGATGAAAATGGTGTAGTATCTAGAAACAAAGCTAGGCTTGTCGCTCAAGGATACAACCAACAAGAAGGACTAGATTTTGACGAGACATATGCTCCTGTAGAAAGGTTATAATATATAAGAATCCTTCTTGCGTATGCTTGTGCAAATGATTTCAAACTTTTTCAAATGGATGTCAAGAGTGCTTTCCTAAACGGTTTTATAAACGAAGAAGTTTATGTGTCTCAAACTCCCGATTTTGAAGATTTTGAAAAACCTAATCATGTGTATAAACTCAAAAAGGCTCTTTATGGTCTTAAACAAGAACACAAAGCTTGGTATGATAGACTCAAATCCTTTCTCCTCGATCATGAGTACACCATGGGATTGGTAGATAACACTTTATTTACCAAGAAAAAAGACTCACATATCATTATTGTCCAAATATACGTAGACGACATCATCTTCGGATTGACTTGTCAAGAGCTTTGCGATGATTTTTCTAGAATCATGCATGAAGAGTTCAAGATGAGCATGATGGGTAAATTGAATTTCTTCCTTAGTTTACAAATCAAACAACTAGAAGATAGCATCTTTTTCAACCAATCTAAGTACATTCAAGAAATGCTTAAGAAATTCGGTCTAGAAGACTTTAAACCTATCAAAACACCTATGTTATCCGAAACCAAAATCACCCGGGATGAAGACAGGGAATCTATTAACAACACAAAATATCATGGCATGATTGGTAGTTTACTCTATCTCATGGCTAGTCGGCCGAACATCATGTTTAGTGTTTTTCTATGCGCTCGTTTTCAAGAAGATCCTAGATCCTCTCATCTTGAAGCCGTCAAAAGGATTTTTAGATACATTAAGGGTACAACACACTTAGGATTATGGTATCCCAAAGGAACGGGAATAGAAACCATAGTTTACACCGATTATGACCATGCGGGAGACTATGTTGATCGCAAAAGTACAAGCGGTGTGTGCACCTTCATGGGATGTTGCCTCACATCGTGGTTCTCTAAGAAACAAATTGCCCTAGCCATTTCCACCACTGGAGCCGAGTATGTATCTGTAGGCAAGGCATGCCAACAAGCGTTGTGGATGAAACAAGCCCTCATAGACTATGACATTAAACTAAATGACATTCCCATCCTTTGTGACAATAAAGTGCCATCGACCTAAGTAAAAACCTCGTTCTTCACTCTCGTACCAAACATATAGAAATTCGACATCACTTCCTTCGCGATAATGTTCAAAAAGGTAACATTTCTATAGAAACGGTTTCCTTCGAAGATAACATTGCCGATATATTAACCAAACCACTCAGACGTGAACCTTTCAACTTACTTAGACTAGGACTCGGTCTCATGGAACCAAACGCCACTAAGGTACGGATCTCTACTTCTCTAATCTGAGTCTAGGATTCTATTTTTGCACTCAAAAATAAATCTTTTAGGAATTTTCATCACGCTACTATATGTATCCATACTATGTACTATTATGTATGCACTTGCATCATCAAAAACATTTTCCTTGTTTCATTTAAAACCCGAAAGAAAAACTTTCTTCAAAATACTTCTTACGACTAGGACACGCATACATTTTTTTTCATTGATTAATGCAAAGCAAAAACATTTTTACTCATGCATCATCACATATGTCTCTTGAATGCTAAAGAGAATAAATAATTAATATGTATTTTCGGGTACATTCAACCGAAGCGATATTAAACTAAGGAGACTTTGGGTTATCTCATTCTTATATTTTCTTTTTGAGTTGAGATAACCGTACCTCCACGTTGTTTACATATAGACACATACTAGAACTCTCTTCAAATTATTTTGAGATCATTTATTTTGTTGGAAACAAAAGACCTCTAACATCTTTTTGCAATTCCTTCACATAATCTTTGATCTTCATTCATCAGACACCTGGTACCCTTCTCTAACGAAGGACGATACCTTTTTGAGAGGGTACCGGCAGAACCGGGTGATCAAAAGACTATTTATAAGATTTTTAAACTTTAAATCCTATCTTTCCCGCCATTTAGAACCTATTTCCTGTTACTAGATCATAAAGTTTGACATTTTGTGCATTTATTCCAAATCTAATCATTGGATTTTGCCCAATTTAGAAGAAAAATCATTTATTGCTCTACTTGAGCTCTTTTATAAATAGCCATCTTATCAAAGCCATCTCCATCTCATATTTCCAGCATTTCATTGATCATAGCCATGCCAAAATCCAACAAAGACAACAAGCCTCTTAAAAGAACAACCCGAATTAGTTTCTATGCATGTTGTTTTGTCAATCCACCATCCTCCTCTCCACCTTATCAACGCTTCTCTCCTCATATCGTCTATCAATCGGCATCTCCCTCTACCCCTCTTGAGTCACCACCAACCTCTCCTATGGCCCCATCAGGATTCTCTCCGACACAACTTTTGACCACTCCTAAATCAACTCCACCTCCATTGACTTCTCCACCTCCAACACCCACACAACCTTCCAAACAAACATCTCCTTTGGCTATTAACTTAGAGCTCATTGAGCATTTTCTCCACACATCCCACTTCTCCTCATCTATTCTTCGATTCACTCAAAGATCTCCCTCCACGGACCATCAATCCTCCACCTCCTCAACCCACATTCGACACCATCAAACGTTTAGAAAATAACCACTACCAGTTTCTGATGTTTTGGAACCTCCTTTGCTGCCTTTGCCACCACAACTTCTGCCACACTCTCAACTGATGCGGTCAAACAATTCTTTCCCACCGCTCACTCACGAAATGATTTGTGAGCATTGCCAAAGGACGCAAGTGATCGTCAATGACCTTCGTGATGAAACGAGGTTCATCCTTAATCACATTCTAGAGCGCCTCACTACCCTCACCCACCAAAACTTCCCTTAGTGTATTTTGGTGTAGAAAATAAAATTAATATTGTGCTTTTTAATTTTTAGTTTTAGTTTAATAAGAACATTTTCTTGTTCTTAGTTTTACCTATTTTTATAAGTGACAAAAAGTCACTAAAAATAATTATATGTTTTGTTACAAGGATTGAATGTTCTATACTTATCCTACTTGTGTTGGGTTTATGAACCCTCTTTAATATCCTTGTTTATGTATATGATAACCATCTTCAAAAAGTAAAAATTTTGACTTTCTATACAGGGCTTGGTACCCTTCAATTACGAAGGGCGGTACATTTTTGAAAAGGATCCGCCAGAACCGGGCAAATAATGGACTTTCCAAATACTTTTTTGTAGGTACTCTCAAAGCAAGGGGAGCTTGTATATATTGTATTTTATCACTAACACTTTATTTTGAAGCATTGCATCCACTTGGATACCTTGACACCCTCATTTGAGGGAGCATTCATCAAGGGGGAGTATTACATTCGATTCTCTACAGATCGATTCTCATTGTTGCATTAGATTCTCTTTGGATCGACTCTCTTCTAAATTATTTCATTTGATTCTCTTCAAATCGATACTTATTTTTTCTTTGACACTCTTTTTGTTTCGACAAAAAGGGAGGAAGGAAGTAAAAGACTCTAATTTAAAACTTATACATTTTACTCTTTACTTCAAATAATCTTATGTTTTGTCATCAACAAAAGGGGAAGATTGTTAATATAAATAAGCCGTAAAAATGTTTATTTCTATTGTTACAATCCTCTCACGTTTTGTCGATAACAAACATAAGATCATTAGAAGAAGTAGAAAGTAAAATTATGAAAGTTTTATACAAATAGTCTTTCTAACACTTTATATATTACACACCACAAAATACATATTACCCATAATCACTTAGACTTCTATTTCTAAGTTATGTAAATATTATTTACTTTTTATATCATAGGTGACATCATCAGATTCCCATATCTTGATCAAATCCTACAAGATTACACAAGATTTATTGAGATTTGGCAATTAAAAATTCGAATTTACCTGTCAGACACCTGGTACCCTTGAATTACAATGGCCGGTACCCTTCTAGGAAGGTACCGCCTAAACCGGTAAATAGTAAAAGACTAGTACACTTGGATTACACTGGCCGATACCCTTCTAGGAAGGTATCGCGGGAACTGATGAATAGTAAAAGTCTGGTACCATTAGTTTACATTGGTCAGTACCCTTCTAGGAAGGTACCGTGGTAATCGGTGAACAGTGCCAAATTTTTCCTATAAATAGCAAGTCATTTCTTATGTTTTTCATTACCTATTATTCTCATATCTCTCTAATATTCTGAAATATCTCTCCAACTTTCAGGTCTAGCATTTTCCATTTATCATTTGTAGGTAATTTTCTTGATAGAAGAAATTGATGATATCGCATACGAGACGATCAAGCTCAAGTCACATTAATGTTATTCTCCCACATCATATCAAGATCATATTGTTGATACTTGTATATCATTTCATTCATTGTACTTTCATCATTCATCCTTATAAGAGTTGATAGTGTTGGGTTGATTCAACCTTTGTTAGAATCCAATGTTTAGCTTTGTACTGTAAAAGGGTGTAAGCGACGTTGTGAGGCTTCTCCGCCGGTTAAAGAAGATTTGTGACTAGTGTTTACTAACTCTCAAGTAGGTGACTTTAGGAGTGGAGTTGGGCAAGGAAGGTGTTCTTGTAGCCAAACCACTATAAATACTTGTGTCCTGGTTCTATCTCTTCTAACTTTATCTTTACTTTACTTGCACTTTATATTTATTTCATATCCCGTAGATCAATCAATATCATTAACATTACACAAACTCAATCTATAATTTGAAAAGTGAGTTTTAATTGGTAGAACTATTCAACCCCCCTCCCTTTCTAGTTTTCCACATTATCCAAATAAATTCTAATCGGTAAAGTACTCGAAGGAGTATCGGTTTTAAATTTGGGCGGTGATTCTTATGGAATATCGTTAGAAACATTTCGTTTTGAAGATTCTTTATAAATATTATCACTATCTGATGAAACTTTTCTTTTCAAATAACCTCCGATCTTAGCCTACATTAGCAAATTAGTAATTCATTATTGAGTAAAAGTTAACAATTAACAAATATTTATATGCAATATAATTAAATAAGACCTAAAAAATATTAAAGCCCTTAAAAAAAGCATTCCTTACCTGTTTCATCTTACGACTTGCCGACATGTCTGACGTCAAAACTCAAAAGGGTGAATGAAAAACGTTTGGTTATTTTGTTTTCCCTTATGTTCTAATTAAACAATGATTTTTTATAATGGGCTTGGGCTTTAGTAGTATTATATGATAAATTAATTTTATTAACATATAAGTTAACTAATTAAATAAACAAGTATTTACGTAACACATAATTTTGGGACCGGGTTCATTTTGAAGAAATCAAGATTTTTAGCAAATATTTACACTACGCGACAAACTTTCATCAGGTTCTCGTTCACTCCTGGGAACCCCTTAGGTCCGCCCCTGCTTCAAGAAACGTCCCTTTAAATAGTGAAGTTTCAGATTCATCATGACCACGCATTGGATTTTTGGTTTTCAAACATAATCTTACACAAGAAATTATAGCATTCAATTGAATCATATATCTAACCTTCTTAATCTTACTTTTCTTATTAAAGGCATCAATAATTGATTGATTTTCTTTCAATATATTTTCACATTTTTGAATGCCCTATTGCGATAATGATGAATATCAATTTATATGCTTAATCTACACATTATATAATTTTAGAGAGAGACACAGAGAGAGAGAGGTGAGGCGTGTGGGTAAGGAGGAGAGAAAGAGGAGAGAAAATAAGAGAATATTAGATTAAAGAAAAAGAAATCACTACCCCCTTAACCCTTCCTTAGCCCTCCTTATATAGTAAGAAAGGAGGGACTAGAAAGCAATTAAGAGATATTACATATTATACTTTAGTCCTTCCCTAATTGCACTAATTAATCCCTAGACAATATAAACTAGATAAATAGCCTTTGTAACCAACACTTTTTGTGTTTCTAACAATCTCCTCCTACGGGGCGGTTACATAGGCCTTATAAAAACACTGGGATTAATAGTCTTGGGACGTCCACCAACATACTCTTCTAAGTGGCGTAGCTGCTCTCTATGCTTTATGACTTGATCAATCTTGTTCACCATCTCATTAGATTTCTTGATGTCCTTGTCATTCCAGTCACGTCCTTTCAACCTTTCATTACCTCGACCCAGCTTGTTCTTAGTTATCATTTTAATCATATTTTCTTGAATCTTTATTAGAGTACCATCACAAAACTTGTGTACTTCATTAAGCTTCATCAGAGATCGACGGTTGTATTTGTTGAGGTATACGACTCCCTTCTCTGTTCCAGTTATTATGTACGGTATCTTTTCATTGATTCCTTCAAAGTAGAGCTTGGGTTTGGTAAGGTTGATGGTTCGTTAATAGCTCTCTACTCCCAATTTCTAATCTTCAACTCTGTTCTTGATTACTGTTCTTCGGATAAAGAGTAGAAGTACATTGTTGAAGTCCCTCTCATCTTTTGAAAGGAGATGATGCATCTTGTCATGGACTTTGAGTAGATACATGTCTTCTATGTCATTGAGACTGAGTCTAGGTAGATCTGTGTAACTAAAGGTTTACTCCTGTTTATCTGATCTCCTTACCACAATTGACGGCAAGAATCTATAACCTCATTTTCTCTTAACCATAACTCTTAAAACTGAGATGATTTTCTTATCAAAATAAACATTTCTTGGTGTTCAGTTATTGATTTCTGCCTTGAAGAAGTCTTGTCTAGCATCTTCCTAGTGATGAATTCCATTCAGAGCTTTAATCAGATAATGATGAACATCTTTACTCCATATATAAGAAGCCATATGTTCTATACCTTAGATGTGGTACCTTGCAGCATAATGTTTGGTGAGAGATGTAGTATATTTCTCTTCAGTGCTAAGGTCTACTAGGTAATAAAAGTCATTGTTGTAAAAGCTTGGATGAGGTTTAGTGATTTTTGACATGTGACGTTCAAATGATCTTGGTTTAGACACATCTCCTTCATCATTGTTCCATTAAGATTCAGATACCACTGTTTCTTTGAATTGGTCAACATGATATTCTAGTTCCACGTCGTTCTTGTAATGTTGCTTCAGCTTCTTTAGGCCTGCACCTTCAAGATCTGCTATTGTAAGCTTGTCTTTCTGGATGATTTCTTTAAGCTTCTTTGCTATAGCCACAGTAGATGGTCTAAGAATTCGATCTTTATTTTGATCAATGTTTGATTTCAAAAGTAGATCAAACCATGTTGTTCTTCTCGTAGCATTTGATGACCCTGACTTCTTGGTAAACCATCTTGGATTAGAGTGTTGTTCGATAGGAATGTCTGCTTGGTCTTGCGGTTGATCAGCGTGAGTGTCTTCTTGAGCTTAAACCATGGGAGCTTTATCTATTCTTGGGGTTTGAGTAGATGATTGACCAGCATCCTTTTGTCTTTTCTTCTTTATCTCCCCCTTACGATTATTAGGAGAATCCTGATGATCGTGGGTCCGTTTATGAAAGGATGGTTCAGCTTATTGAGCATCGAGTGCTTCTTGATCAAGGAGGATGGAATCATAAAGAGTATCATAAAGCTTCTGATTTGTAGGGTGAGTCTTGTTCTCATGAATTTTGTTCAGCAGCTTTAGCTTTAGATCCATATCTGAAAGATCATCAACGGAGGTGGATGTTTTGGCGAATAGACTAATTTGGTTGTTTTGCATGACTTTGAGTACAGAGGTGTTAAGACGTGTCCTAACATAGTTTGCAATGACTTTAGGAATATGAGTAGGTAGAAGCTTCTT
The DNA here is from genome assembly GCA_026074375.1 of Tanacetum coccineum. NCBI lineage: Eukaryota > Viridiplantae > Streptophyta > Magnoliopsida > Asterales > Asteraceae > Tanacetum > Tanacetum coccineum. Next base: position 7,863 of record BQNB010200852.1, read on the forward strand.
TATTTCTGTCAAAACTCTTGCTTGGATAGCTTTTTCAATGCTTCATAAACATTAACATTTGTAAGAGCTTCCAGCTTCTAATCATAATCTATGAATTTCTGTGTGACTGCCTTTTTGAAGTTGATCTTCCTCATATTATTTTTCGCCTTTTGCTTGAGCTTCTTTGATTTGGCTTGGAGTGAGCTTGGTTGTGGAGTTTTAACAAGAAGGTATGTTGTATTTGCTGGTGAAAATGATAAATGATGAGCATTCTCATCTAGGAACATTTCCTACAGTAAAGTGTTTGTTGCTAGAACATCTACATATGTACCAAGTGGTACTTCGGATGACCCTGATATATAGCTTGTTAACTCAGGATTTCCCTCTGGGTTATGCACCACTAAGGTTGTTTGAGCTTTAGTATACACTGGATGATTCATAAAATCCGTTAATTCGTTTACAAGTGTTTCATCTAGCAGTGTCTGAATGAAGTCCAAAGAGGATCTTGTAATCGTCGGACTGAGGTAGGTGGAATTGGGTGTCTAAGTGGTCTTGTTATACATAAACCCCCATACCCTACAACATCATCATCTCTGATTGGATTATCATCAGTTAAATCCATATCTGATTCGTCAGCATCATCAATTTCATTAGCACTTTCCTCTGACGTGTCTAAACATGAAGAATAGAGTATTGCATCACTGTCTGTTTTTGAATTATCATAGTATTTGGTGTGAGCAACACTCGATCCTGCAACTAGTTGCTTCTTTTGCTTCAAACTCTCGAGTATGCTAGCTTTTGATCCTTACCGTAAGTCTAACAATGACTGAATTGCTGGATCATTAACTGCGGACCTTTAAGTTTTTGTCCCCACTCAGCATACGTATCTGCAACAACTTCGTCAATTTGGCTATCAATTGTCAATTGACTCCTTTAATGTTGTTGTGTGTGTGGTTCTTTATAGTGACGGATTTTGCAAGTTCAACTGCAACTGTTTCTTCTACAACAATGAGAGACCTTATTTTCCTTGGCACAGCATTTTTCTTGAACAACTTTGGAACATTAGCTTCATTTTCTCCTGAACGCATATAACCTTTTCCTCTTCCACTTCTAACGGGAAGCACATTCTGCTCTTCTGGTTCCTCAGCAGCCTTGCTTTCTCACTTTCCACTTTCTTAGCCTTGTAGTACTTGTATCCTGCTGTCTTCTTAAATGCATCATCAATCATTGTATCTGGTATCTCCATTCCAAACTTGAATTTACCTTCTACAGTGTTTGGTAATTTGGTGATAGGTAAGTCATCTCCTTCACTGTGCAATTCAGAGTTAGATCTGCGAGAGATATTCTTGTTGCATAAAAGAAAGTAGTCAATGATAAGCTTGGTAAAGTGGGTGTAGAACAGTTTAGACATCTTTGTTTGTTTGATAGATTTGTTAACTATTTGCCATCCAAACTCCTCCCACATTAATGATGTGAAGTCCAAATAGCAGAGTGAATAATTCCCCAAAGTATCTGAAGAATTAGAAGTCTAGTTGTGTCCTAGCTTGTGTCTTTTCATGTAAGACTCCTGTTGAGAACACTCAGAATTGCTCTCCATGGTTGACAAAGCCTTGTATCAACAAATGTTGAGATAGAAGTCATCTTTGCATGAGGTCTTCATCATAACCAAGTGTCTTGATAAATTCGAGAATTTTGTTTTTTGTAGGAGGTTTGGTATATTTTTTATTAGTGTCAGGTGGAGTTATCTACAGTATAGTGCGGAAAAGTTCAGCATTGAGAGTGAAAGTTTGTGTGCTAGTTGAAATGTGAATGAGTTGTTGTTTGGATCGTGATTGATGGTTGTCAAGAACTGGTGTAGGTATATCATAGGTACGGTTGCAGTTAAGGAAACCGGCTTGTACAGTTTGTGGTGTCTTAGAATTCCAACAACAAATCTCAGCATGGTATATGTGATGGTTGAATCTGAAGTGACACGCTGATATTTCTTCTTGATGACAAGTCTGTTAGCATGTGGAACCAGCTGTTCTTCAGAGACAATTTTAGCTTGATAATTTGTTTTGACATGTTGAATTCTGATAATAAGATTCAAACTTTGATTAGTGTCACATGAATATAAACTTAAGAACATTTATTTCATTTTCTGTTTTTATTCTCTCTATCTGTTTTGTATAGACGGGCATTTCTTTTTGTCTATACTTATGTCATGTTTCTTTCTCGTGTGCCTTTATTCTTGCTTTTGCTGACACAAGACGTATTCTCTTTTCTTTACACATATGATTTTTATCTCTCGTTCTGTTTTTGATTATCCTCGCTTAAAATTAAGTTCTGGGATACTATTTCTACGAGATAAAAGATGGAAGAATGAACGAGAATTTTCATGTTTCTCGTTCTTAAAAAAGTGTTCATCTTACCAATCTTTAGAGAAATATCATTTGTATGGAAGAAAACTTTTTAGAAAACGATTGTTTCGCATGAGAGTGAGTTTTCCTTTTAGTAAAGTGACATTGAGCCCCGAAGATACACTGATTTGCTAAAGGGATGCATTATAAGCTTTTAGGTGATAACTAGCCCTAATAGTCATCTTGATTTATCAGCAACTCTTAGCCAGATTATTTAAAAAAAAAGACTCAAAAGGACTTTTGTCTTGGAAATTCAGTTTGCAAAGGCATTGTGTTATTTTAAAAATCAATAGATAATGATGTGTAAAATATGTAGCAATAAAGTTTATGAAATATGTACACATCATTACTATTATTTTTGGAAAATATTTTGTAGGAGATTAAGTGCCTCGGGAAAACCACACATGATACAAGTACCAGTTTAGTATTCCACTTCACTAGTGGGGTTAATCTGAAGATCGACCATGAGTATTATAAATAATACCCTAGTGAATTATGGTGAAATTTACGAGAGAAATATCCAATATAACACATTTAATAAGAAAGATAGTTTATTTCGAAATATTCTTATATTCAAAACCGGATGGTCACTGAATTGTTTAGCAACTTAGATCGCTGGCGCATATTTTGATATAAAAATACTTGTTAAAAACTATTTTGATATTTTAACAGGTATCAGATAGAACATGTATTCACGCATGTGAGAAGATAATCAATT
>BQNB010200853.1:0-10957 GCA_026074375.1 Tanacetum coccineum
GAAACTTAAAAGAAAAGCTCTAGTTGATAATGCTGTTACGAAACACACTATTGATCCAGAGATGCTTAAGATTGATGTGTAACCAATAACCCCTAAATTGTTGAATAAAAAGACAACTCACTCTGCCTATATTAGGGATCTAGTTGAACATGTTAAATCAAAATATCCACTAGATCATTCCTTAGAATCGGCCTGTAGGTATGCTAAACTAATTCAGGAGTTGCTTACACACATCAGTAAAACCTGCCCGAGTGTCAACAATACTGATGGAAAATTAGTGGTTGTAACCCCAAAGAACAAGGACAAAAGAGTTAGATTCACTGAGTCCGTCACATCCTCAGGATACACAATCACCAAAATAGCCTCTACATCAAACTTAGTTTCTAACAAACCTATGTTGTCTTCTACATGAGTAAAACCGTCTACTAGTGCTAGCGGATCACAGCCTTCAGGCAATATAAAGAAAGATAAGAATCGGCAAACACCAAGTAGTACTCAGAAGAATAAAGTAGAAGCCCACTGGTTCTCGCAATATAGAATATATAAAATACTAGGCAAATCCAAACTCTTCACCCTTGACCAAGGTAAAAAGTCAAGACCTTATAATTAATGCGAATTTTCTAAACTAAATGTGTTATGTTAAATGGTGCATGCTTTTTGATAATCATGATTTGTGTGTTCTTGATTGTTATCAATAATGTGAATGCTCGTACATAATTCTAAATCTGTTAAGCATAAGTGCAAAGAGAAAAGTTTTCAAACTAAATCAGGGAATGATGTTTACAAATTATTGGGTCACATCTGAGACCTTCTGGTCGGACCTTCACTATAGTAGGAAATGCGTGCCCTTTAACTAGGATTACCATAACTACTGAAGTACCCCTTAGGAAGCCAACTGGTCTAGAAAATGAAACACCTATGGCTGTTATAACATTGGTTTACTCAAGGAAACCTAGGAAATCTAAAACTAATGTTCCTGTAAGTCTATCTTGGGGATCCATAGTTTCTGTTGTTCCATCTTCCATCTAAGTACCTGTCTGATTGCATCTGATCAGATAATGGAAACTACTTTGTTATTAAACTTTGACTGTGAATTTATGGAAATTGACATCTCTCGTGAAACATCTGTTGCTCGCTCTCCACAGCAAAATTGTGTCGTTGAAAGGATAGAATTGTAGCTATTATAGTTGCCAAACATAATGTTGATTTATGCAAAAGCTCTGTTATTTTTATGGGCAGAAGCAGTTGCTACCGGATGTTACACCCAAAATTGTTCCATCGTACGTCTTCGTCATGGCAAAACACCATATGAGCTTTTACATGACAAACCTCCAAACTTATCATTTTTCCATGTATTTGGTGCACTCTGCTATCCGACAAATGATAGTGAGAACTTGGGTAAGTTACAACCAAAAGCTGATATTGGTATTTTCATTAGCTATGCACCCATAAAGAAAGCATTTCGAATTTGCAACCGATGTACTAGACAAATCATTGAGACAATTCATGTAGATTTTTATGAGCTGACTATGATGGCTTCTGAACACAGCAGTTTAGGACCCGCACTTCATGAAATGACTCCTGCAATAATTAGTTCAAGACTCATGCCAAACCTTCCTCTTTCAACACTATTTGTACCACCTTCGAGGGGTATTTAGGATCTTTTGTTTCAACCACTGTTTGATGAATTACTTACTCTTCCACCCAGTGTTGATTACCCAGCCCATGAAGTCGTTGCTCCAATTCATGAAGTAGAAGCTCCAGTTCCTGCTGTATCAACCGGTTTACCTTCTTCAACAAATGTTGACCAAGATGCACCATCACCAAGTAACTCTCATACAAACACCCAAAAACTCAACCTCCCATCATTCTATCGGATGTGAAGGAAGATAATCATGATATTGAAGTTGCACATATGGATAATGATCTGTACTTTGGTATCCCAATTCCAAAAGTTCCTTCTGGTCAATCTTCATCATCGGATTCTATTCATATAATTATGCATCTCGATCACTAAATTTCTGAACACAATAGCAAATAGACTAAGGATCACCCACTTGAAAATATAATCAGTGAACTCGCTAGACCAGTTTCCATAAGGCTGCAATTACATGAGCAAGCTCTTTTCTGTTATTAAGATGCTTTCCTCACTGCTGTTGAACCCAAGATGTATAAAGATGCTTTGACTCAATCCTGCTGGATCAAAGCAACGCAAGAAGAACTCAATAAGTTCGAACACCTTGGAGTATGAGAGCTCATACCCCGACTAGATAAAGTTATGGTTATTACTTTGAAGTGGATCTACAAAGTGAAGCTAGGTGAACTGGGAGGTATTCTAAAGAATAAAGCTTGGTTAGTGGTTCATGGTTACCGTCAAGAAGAGGGAATTGATTTTGAAGAGTCTTTTGCTTCGGTTGCAAGATTAGAGGCTATAAGGATATTTCTCGTGTTTACCGCTCACATAAACATGGTTGTCTACCAAATGGATGTGAAGATTGCGTTTCTAAATGGTAATCTACGGGAAGAGGTTTATGTTAGCTAATCGGACGGTTTTGTGAATCCAGATAACCCTAATCATGTGTACAAGCTAAAGAAAGCTCTTTATAGGTTGAAACAAGCTCCACGCGCGTGGTATGATATGTTCTCTTCATTCCTGCTTTCCCAAGACTTCTCCAAAAATGGATCCTACTATGTTCATCCGTAGAGAAGGCAAGGAATTACTTCTGGTACAAATATATGTTGATGATATTATCTTTGCTGCATCTACACCTGAACTTTGTGACTTATTTGCTAAAATAATGTGTTCAAAATTTAAGATGTCAATGATGGGCAAAATCTCATTTTTCTTAAGACTATAGATTTCTCAAAGTCCTAGACGACTCTTTATTAACCAGTCAAAATATGCCCTTGAATCTTTAAAGAAATACGGTTTTGACTCTTGTGACCCAGTAGATACTCCTATGGTAGAAAAATCCAAACTGGATGAGGATAAAGAAGGAAAAGTTGTTGATCCGTCACACTATCATGGCATGATTGGCACCCTCCTTTATCTCATAACTAGTAGACCTGACCTACAATTTGTTATATGCATGTGTGACTGGTATTAGGCTCGACCTACCAAAAAGCACTTACATGCGATCAAAGGATCTTTCGGTATCTAAAAGGAACCATCAATCGGGGACTATGGTATCCAAAGGATTCTTCGATTGCTCTAATAGCATTTGCAAATACGGATCATGCTGGTTTTCAAGATACACGCCGTAGCACATCTGGTAGTATGCAGTTCTTAGGTATGATAGATTGTTAGCTGGTCACTCAAAAGTAGAAAAAACGCTGCGATATCCAGTACGGAAGCTGAATATATTGCTTTGTCCAGTTGTTGTGCTCAAGTCTTTTGGATGAGATCGCAGCTTACCGACTATGGCTTTGGATTCAATAAAATTATAATGTACTGTGATAACAAAAGCGTTATTGCCTTTTGCTGCAAACAACGTCACATTCTAGGTCGAGTTATAGAACATCAGATTTCACTTTATAAGGGCATGTTGAGAATGGGGTAGATCGAAACTTTATTTTGTCGCTACGGGGTATCAGCTAGAGGGACATCTCACTAATCCCCCTTGAGAGAAAGAATTAAGTTTGCTGTCACAAGCTGGTATGCGGTAGTTTTACGCCAGAGACTCTAAAACAATTGGCGGATGAAGTTGAAGGATAGTGGTGGTACCTATTCATATATCCTGTATAATATGTATATATTAAAAAATCATAAAAACCAAAAAGATTTTTATTTTTAGAAAACCTTTATAAAATCAAAATACAAAAATATAAAATCTTTAAAACCAAAGAAAAAATTAAAAATGAGTAAAAAATCTAAAGAAAGTAATTAAGGGCTGTCTTCGAAAATCAATAAACAATTTACGGTCTTTGAAATATCGTTAAATAATGATACGTGGTATAAATGGAAGTTCGAGCTAGAAGTTTCAAATGTTTTGTAAAATCATGCCAAATGGCTTGGCTATTATTTCTAATAGCAAACCGGTCTCTTTTTTTTTTTTTATTTTATTGGACAAGTATTTTCACAAAGAACTTGACCTCTAACGGGAATTTATTCTCGCATGGTTCTACTTAATGACCATGGTGCAAAAGGCTTGTGTTTACTTTGAACATAACTCGTGCTTCCTATTACCTCATACAGTGTTCGTGTCAGTAACGCTTATGTGTTAACAATAAGTGATATCTTATTTTTTATTGGTAAAAAGGGTTGTCTCTCAGAAATGAATTTAGTGTTTTCAGTAACCACAAAAAGATTTTTAAAAGACAATTCTGAACCACTCAAACATGACAAACACTCTTTAAATAGAAAACAGGTCGTTATTTGAGGGGGAGAAAGCGTCATCAAATAATCTTTTAAAACAGTCTTTCAAAATAAGTCACGGAATAAACGGATAAAGTTTTTGATAATGACGGATAACAATTTCAAGGGGAGTTAATGGATGTTAACTACACGAGCTTTAGATGTCATTTATTTCAAACTTTAGGGACTTATTTTCAATTTAAGACTTAGTGAACTTTAGTTTTTAAAAATAACCCATTACGCCTAATTGCAACACTTCATAAGTATTAAAAAGACTTAGGAATGTTTAGATATAATTACATAGTTTTAAATGCCTTGAAGTTGATTCTCACATGATAGATCTAAGCTTATATATTCTTAAATCACGATCTCGAGTATGTGTGTGTACAAAGTTTTGTTGATTCTGAGGTATCAAAACCAGTAAGGGGGAGGAGTAGAATGTATAATTGATAGTGTCCTTGCCTTCTTTGAGGTTAGCTTTCTTTTGTCTTTTGAGGTTAGCTTCTTTTAATTTAAGGTCTTTTGATTCTTTTGGGTGCATATTTCAATCACATGGTGGAAGAGACATCTATCATTAGTCAGTATGCCATCATTTGAGTCCCTAGGGGGAAGTGTTGGGACTATAATTATTTAAAACGTGAGAAGAATTCTGTCTGATTTAATTAATGTTTTACCCGACCGGTCAATCTCTAAGCTTTATTTTACTATAATAGAGTTAGAAAATATTTGATAAAGAGGTACTCCATAGGGATTTTATTTTATCTACATCCGGGACTTAGTTGACTTGGGTGTCACAAATTCTATATCATAATATCCTGAAGAGAGATATGCGCTCATCCAGATTAATGACTTTGGTGTTGCGGTATCAAATTCTTGAAAGGTTTATGCCTACTTCGGATATCTAGGCTTTATACATCAAGACTGCTTGATGCGGTTGCAAGGAATGTTCTGAATATGTTAGGAATTGTGTTTTACAGAATTAATTCTTTTTTTTTTTTTTTGTTTTAGTTTTGTAGTTAATTCTGATAGTGTAATAGTTAGTACCTGGTACGAGGTTTATCATGTTCGTACTGGCAGTATTAATAGTTAATACTGGTTATATGTAAATAGTTAAGTCTGCTTACGCAGAAATTAGTTAGAATTAAATATATGGATGAGATATCTTAGGAAAAGATATGCATTATCTTATACGTTTTTTGTAAAGCCTATTAGGGTTTCCTTAGTCTATAAAAGGAACCAGAGGCATAGTTAGTAAAGACAGTTTTACAGTAGATCATAGAGATCAAATAGCAAATCATAGTTTGTAATCTGTAACCTAGGCAGATTCAAAGTTCAATATAAAAGTGTTTTGATTATATTCTTCTTTAACATTTTGATAAATTCCGGTAATCAATAGGTGGTTAATATTGTTTCATCCATTGTTACTTTAGATTTATCTAAGGCAACAAACTCTTTAATGCTAAAGGTTAAGATCATTAAGCAAAGGATTCTACAGTGGTATCAGAGCTGTGAGGAAAACTTTGAATGAAGAACTTTTTTGTTCATAACTTACTACAATCAAGAGATGGGTGATCAAGATACTCCTCCACCAACAATCACTGCAATGAAGATCCTTATCATTAAGAAGGGAGAATATGATATATGGAGTATGAGGATGAGACAATACATTTGTCACACAGATCATAATCAGTGGGATATTATTGTCAATGGAGATCTGGAAGATGAGGCTTTTGCCTTAAGGTGATCAATATAGTCTCTATTCTAAGACAGCAAAACATTGGCTGTAGAAGGAATCAAGAAACGAATTAAGAGCATACTTGCCTCCTTGCAATACCTGTTTGAGTACCCTAGAAAGTCCACAATGTTCCTGATGCAAAAATCTTTCGTGGGCTGCATAAAATCTAGATTTGGGAGGTAATGAGGAATCCAAAAAGATGCAAAAGAATGTTATGAAACATCAGTTGAAAAATTTTGTTACTGCATCTAATGAAACTTTGGATAAGGCTTATGATAGATTTCAGAAACTCATAAGTCAACTGGAAATTCATGGAGCCTATGTATCAAAGGAATACATTAATCAAAAGTTTTTAAGAAGTCTTCCTCCTTCATGGAGTCAAATAGCACTGATCATGAGAAATAAACCAGATATTGATGAGGTTGATATTGATGACCTTTACAACAATCTTAGGGTGTATGAAGATGAATTGAAAAGGTCTTCAGGTTCCAACTCTGCTTCTCAAAATTTGGCTTTTCTTTCCTCTGAGAATACTAACAGTACTAATGAAGTTAGTACTGGCAGTGGAGACTTTGGGGTTAGTACTGCTGGAGCAAATTTCATCTACTCCAAGTGCTCATGATATAGCTTACTCCTTTCTTGCTCAACCAACAACTAGTCCTCAACTTGAGAATGAGGATTTTCAGCAGATGGATGGAGATGACTTAGAGGAATTAGATCTTCGATGGCAGGTGGCTATGTTGACTGTCAGAGTAAAGAAGTCCATTCAAAGGATAGGAAGAAATATGGACTTCAAAGAAGAACAACCTGTTTCTCTTGATAAGTCAAAGATTAAGTGCTACAACTGCCATAGAAAAGGGCATTTTGCTAGAGAGTGTAGATCTGGAAGAAGTCAAGGAAGAAGACCAAATGGTGACAATGCCAGGAGCAATGTACAAACAACTGAATCATTATCTCAGGCACTGGTGGCTCAAGATGGTCTAGGAGGCTATGACTGGAGCAATGATTTTGAAGTTGAACCAGTCAACTATGATTTGCATGGATATCTTCATCAAAACTCATCAAGTTCCTTTCTGATAGCGAGGTACATATAATGTTCGTAAATGTCTTAAATCATTTAAATGTCTTCAAAAGAACTATGATACTAAAAGAGAAAAGCATAACAAAGCAAAACTAGAAATCAAGGGTTATGAAATAGCATTAGAGTCATTAGAAGCTAGAATTCTTGGACATGAAAAGAATGAATTAGCTTGGGGAGAGAGATTGAGTTTAATAATTATGATCCTTATAGTGTAGAGAATAAAAATTAACATCTTTAATCCTGGAATTAGAAAGGTTGTTAAGAACAGAGATGTATTGAAAATCAAAGATTGTAAATGGAAGGGTCCATCAACGAAATCTCACTATGATACTTAATTTCAGATGAGTGCTCATGATAAAAATGGATTAGGGTTTGGCACACAAATGGATGATTTGAGTAATAAATCTGAAACTGTTAGTGAGAACAGTTTGAATGTTTTTGAGGTAAGGTCTAGTAATGATGAGAGCATACTAGCAAAGATTAGTTCACCTTAAAAATTCCATAGGAGTATAATGTTGTTCCCCCTCCAATTACAAGGGAACTTATTAACACCCTGAGCTGTTTATCTGTTTGCAGGAACTAGATGGAGTATGCTTTTAGAATAAAAAATCCTTAAGAGTCTAAGACAACTGGAAACTAACAAGAATTAGGTACCACAAAATGAGCAACTATGTAAAAAACCTACGTCTGTCAATGAAACAGTTGTGTCTAAGTCAAAGATTAATAAGGATGAAGTCATCATTAAGGATTGGACCTCAGATGATGACGATGATGTGTGTGCTATCAAAACTGTCAGTTCTGTTAAGCCTAATGTGACTCAATCTGTTGGAGTTAAGCTGACAAAATGTGTTCATACTTCACAGAAACAAGGGATTGAGTTTTAAGGAAAGTACTTAAATAAAGCTTGTTTTTTGTTTGTAAAGAGCACTGGCCACTTTGAAGTAAAAGACTGTGATTTCTTTTGTCCCCTTAAAAAGAGTCTGAACCTTGGGTTAGATTGTGGTCAATATTGGGTCAGAGGGTGGTCAAAACCAGTATGGGAGTATTGGCTAAAGGTAAATCACCAAACTCTTTTCAAAAAATTTGACATACCTCTATCCATAACGGACCTTTATACCTTCATCAGTACTACCAGAGCAGGTTTAGTTAATACTATTAGATCAAATGTTAGTAATGCTAGGTCTTATTAGTACTGTTTGGCTGTTTGGCCTGTTTAGTACTGCTAGCCTTTAGCCTCAAAAATAGTCACAAGTAATTAGTGATTTAGGACCATTCCCCAAGAATGGACAATGTAAGACCAAAAGCCTCAAACTCACCAATCAAGAGGTCTTACAACACCCAATTAGTTTATAGACCTAAAGACTTAAAACCTGATGTGAAAACTTTTGGGGTTAAAAACATGACTACTGTTGGGATAAGGGCAGTAGTTAGTAAGGGTAAGGTGGAAAATATCCTTAAGAAGGATAAATGGGTATGGAGGCCAAAGATGAATTACCAGGATCATGTGTACAAATATAATGGCTCTTACATACTCAAGAAGTTTGAGTATGTAGACCCAAAAGGGGTTTCCATGTCAGTATTGACTTGGATCCCTAAAAGATACTAATTCTCTTACCTTTTGTACAGGGCAATCCAGAGATCTTGTTCGGATCCATACAGTGTGTGGATAGTGGTTGATTCTAGCCTGTATGGACTGGCAACAAAGCTTTTCTTTCTGAATATGAGTTTTTTATGGTGGTTATGGCTTTTGGGAAGTGATCCAAAGGAGGTAAAAATAAAAAATAACAACACCTAATGGGTAATGGTAAAAATCATATCTATTAATTTAGAATTTGAATGATGTTTACTTAGTGATGAACCTTAAGTTAATCTTTTATCTCTCTCATAAATGTGTGTTACAAGAAAAATAGTGTCCTTTTTACTGAGTAGAATGCCTTATCTTCGTATCCTAGCATTTAAGCTTCTTGTTGCAAAGTCAAAGTTGTTCTTAGAGCTCCAAGAAGAAAGATGGTGTGTACAGCTTGGATTTAAGAACATTGTTCTTCAGGAGGTATATACTTGTTTTATATGCAATGCACAGCAGAGAGTCTAATTATGACACAGGTGATTAGGGTCATGTAATTTTCAAAATATAAATAAACTTGTTAAAGATTACCTAGTTAGATGTTTAACTTCAAATGGTTTTAGTAAATGACCACACTTGTGTTGTCTGCAAGAAGGGAAGGCAAACATTAGCCTCCTGTAAGGCAAGTTAGATTTGAATATCAGAAAAGAAAAAAAAAAACTCCCTAGAATTACTTCATATGACTTATTTGGACTTGTACTCTCTATTGAAAGCTCACAAAAGAAAAAGGTAGTGCTTGGTTGTGACTGATGATTTCAGCAGATTTAGTTGGGTATTTTTCTTAGCTACAAAGGATGACACATATGGAAAATAGTTGGGTATTTTTTTTAGCTACCAAGGATGAAACATCTAAAATCCTTTGTAATCTTATCACAGGCTTAGAAAAATAATTGAATCATAATGTTAAAATCATTAGATGTGATAATGAGACAGAGTTTAAGAACTATGCTATTAATGAATTCTGTGCTAAGAAAGGAATCAAAAGGGAGTTTAGTGTAGCTAGAACTCCACAGCAAAATGGTGTTGCAGAAAGGAAAAACAGGACCCTAATTGAGGCTGCTAGAACTATGTTAACAGACTCACTATTACCTACTCCGTTTTGGGCAGAGGCAGTTAATACTGCTTGCTATGTACTAAATAGAGTATTAGTGACCAAACCTCAAAATAAGACACCTTATGAATTATTAATAGGTAAATCACCTAGTATTAGTTTTATGATACCTTTTGGGTGCCCCTTGACTATTTTGAACACCTTAGATTCCTTGGGCAAATTTGATGGGAAATCTGATGAAGGTTATTTGCTTGGATACTCTACCTCTAGTAAAGCCTTTAGAGTATACAACAAAAGGACCAAAAGGGACAGGATCTGGTCCAAATTGGATGTTTGATCTTGATTTTCTCACCAATTCAATGAATTATATTCCTATTAGTGTAGAAAATCAGGTTCTTGTGGATGCAGGTACACAAGATTCTTATGTTGCAGGTTCATTAGGAAAAGATAATAGACCTACTCAGGAATACATACTGCTTCCACTACAACCTCCTAGGATAAGGATTCGTGTAAAGAATGTTGTTCAGGATGCACAAAAACAACCTTCTAAAGATGCTTCTCCAGACAATGGTATACAAGTTTTAGAAGATGTTTTTGATAAGGAATGACAACATCAGATGCCAAAAGATGAACAAGTCTGGCAAGATGAACTTGAGATGATGATTACTCAAGAAGTGGTTGCTAATGCTATGAATGATGAATCAAGACAAGCCTTTGAAGATGAAAAGAGGAGAATTGCATCTTAAAAGAAGGCAACTCAAGCTACCAGTACTAACTAACTTAGTACTGATAGGCCATTTGTTAGTACTGATAGATCATTTGTTAGTACTGATAGGTCTAACACACCAAATGTTAGTGCTGCTAGTACACCTACAGGTGCAAATGCTGATGAATCATCATTTGTCTATCTTGGAGGAAAAATACCTATTGATACATCTACTCTCCCTAATGCTGATTTATTCATTGATCCAAATATGCCTGATTTAGAATATGATTCTGATGCATTTGCAAGTGATGGCATATTCAATGGAGCCTATGATGATGAGAATGTGGGTGTAGTGGCTGATTTCAACAATATGGATGATACCATTAATGTCAGTCCTATTCCCACA
>BQNB010200855.1:0-10957 GCA_026074375.1 Tanacetum coccineum
TGCCTAATTGTGTTCCTACGCAATCCCATTTTGACCAAAAATTTTAAATTTTTTTATTGTTTTATTAGGTATATAAAAATAAATAAATAAAATAAATAAAAAATGATGAAAATATAAAAATATAGAAATAAGTAGGCCCGTAGAACTATGTAGCTTTTGACTTGACCGAGTTTTTAACTCTAGCTTTCCCCTTAGCTTTCGAGACTAGGCGTTTGTTAAAATTTAAATTTTTGCAAAGAATGAAAAATGATAGAGTTGAATATAAGTTAGATGCTAAGCGTGGAGTAGTTGGATCTCTTTAGAACTCATAGAGGTTAATTGTGGCTTTTTGCTCCCACCGGCTTAATAAACGTTATATTATTGTCAAATAAATAAAGTTACTTTAGGTTTTTGCGATTCTTAGTTTAAATTAGTTCGTATAGATTCCTTCTGGTGAAAGTAAGGTACACATCGAGGTTTTGTCAGTGTTGCGGGGAAATAGGCTACTGTCTCTTGCCGGCTCACAATCGATGTGGCAGTTGTTAAAAGACCGCAGGACTTGAAATTTGGCTAACAATAATAAAAGTTATGTAATAAACCGAAGCCGAAATAAGACCACTACCTCTTGCCGGATCACAACCGATGTGGTAGTCGTTTAAAGGGTGGAGGTAATAATAATAATAAAAAAAAACTGTGGGCTGATAAAGGTTTACTGTCTCTTGCCGGCTCACAACCGATGTGGCAGTCTTCAAAATAAGGCACATAATAATAATAATCTGAGAGTGATAAAAGTTTGCTGCATCTTGCCGGCTCACAATCAATGTTGCAGCCTTCTAAAAGGTCGAGAAAATTACCAAGGTCGAAATAAGACTATTGACTCTTGTCGGTTAGGACGCCCGATGTATCAGTTGTTTAAAGGACCGAGGTTTAAAAATGTTGCTACAATAATAATGTTAATAATAAAGTCAAATTTTGACTCCGGGGTTATCTAAATAAAGCCTTCGTCTCTGGACTTGTAGTTGAGCTGTTTTGGATGAAATAAAAAGGATAACTCCTAAATCATGTGAAATTGGAACCTTAATGTGGACTTTATTTTCACCATATCGTCTCTTTAGGAAAGGATTTCAAACTAATTATGGTCTAAACAGGGTTTACATTATATGAATAAGAATTTAATTTATTCGTCACCAATAATAATAATAAAACCCTTAGAGGATTTAGGAATAATGGGAGCAAGGTGGGGAGCGGGTGTCGGTTGGTGGTCTGGGGGAGGGGGGGGTGGGGAGGGGGGGGGGTGTGGGGGGGTGTGGAGTGTGGCGTGTGGTGGTGGTGGGTGGGGGGTTGGGTGGGGGTGGTTTTTGTGTGAGGGGTGTGGGTGTGTGTGGGTGAGTTGGGGTAGGGGGGTGGAGGGGGCGGGGGGGGGGAGAGGGGTGGGAGGGGGGAGAGGGGCGGGGGGGAGGGGGGGGGGGTGGGGGGGGGCGGGGTGGGGTCTGGTGGGGTTGGGTTGGGTGATGTTGGTGGTTTGGGGGGTGGGGGGGGGGTGGGTGGGAGTGGTGATAGTGAATTGGGAGGGGAGGATGTTGAGGGGTTGTGTGTGGGGTGGTGGGGTGGGTGGGGGAATGGGGGGGAGGGGGGGGGAATGAGAGGGGGGGGGGGGGGGGGGGGAGGGGGTGGTGAGGTGAAGGATGGTGGGGTGGGGGTGGGGGGGTGGGTTGGGGAGGGGGGGATGTTTTTGGTGTGGGAGATTGGGGGGGGGGGGGGGGGGGGGGCGGGGGAGGGTGGGGGTGGGGGGCGGGGGGTGTGTGGGGGAGGGGGGGGGGGGGGGGGCGGTGGTGGGGGTTTGGTGGGGGGTTGGTGCGGGGGTGGGGGTGGGGGAAGAATTTTAGTGGGGGTGAGGTGCGGGTGGGGATGTGGGGGGGGGGGTTGGGTGTTGGGGGGGGGGAGGAGGGGATGTGGGGAGGTGTGATGGTGGGGTGTTTGTGTTTTTAGTGTATGGGTTAGTGGGGAGTGTTGGTTTGGTGGGGGGAGGGGAAGGAGTGTTGGGCGGGAGAGGGGTGGTTGTGGGTTGGTGGTGGTGGTGTTGTTGTGTTTGGTGGGGAGAGGGGGGGGGGGGGGGGGGGGGGTGGGTGGTGGTGTGGGGGGGGGGGGGGGGGGGGAGATGTTAGTGGGGTTTGGGTGGGGGGGGAAAGTAAGAGAGTAGTTATGGGTGTTAGAAGGGGGAGAAAGGAGTGATAGTAAAGAGATTCTGTTTGAAAGAAGTTGAGTGATAGGAGTTTTATGGGGGGGGGAGGCGTGAGTGGGTGGTAGGGTAATGAGAGTGTGAAGTGGGGCTTTTGGGGGTGGGGGGGGGGTGGAGTGGGAGTAGGGGAGGGATTAAGAGGGAGTTGGGAAGGTTGGTAAGTGGGGAAAGTGTAGGTGTTGGGTAGGGAAGTGGTGAATTAGGAGAAGAGAGAAAGAGGGTAAGAGGGAAGGTTTTGGAGGGGTGAAGTTGGCAAGTGTTGTGATTTTCGTGGTGTGTGGGGAAGTGAGGGGTGGGGGCAAGGGAGGGAATAGGGGGTGGAAGAGCAATGTTGAAGTGGTTGTTGATGTTAGAGTGTGGGGAGCGTAGGCTGATCAGAGGGGCAGGGGAAGACAGGGGAGGTGAGGAGAAAGTTTTGAGGAGGGACGGAGAGAGGAATGAGGGTGGTTGGTGAAGAGTTGTTGGGAGAAAAGTAAGGGGGAAAGGTAGGTTGTGGTAGGGTGAGGAGTTTAAGGAGTGTTAAAGAAAGTTTTGGGAGGTGAGTTGGGTTTAGGGCAGGTGTGAGCAGGAAGGGAGTTGTGAGAGTAGGAGTATTAGGGAGTGTCGTTCGAGGAGTTCTTATGTGGGGTGTGGGTGGGGCAGGGGGTGGATAGGAGATAAGAGAGTAGAGAGTAAGGGGTAGGATGGGTTAGTTTATGTGGGGGTAGGAAGGGGGGGGGGGGGGGTGGGTGGGTAAGGGGAGTTGTGGGGGGTGGGGGTGGGGGGGGGGGGGGGGGGGGGGGTAGTGTGGGGGGGGGGTGGGGTGGGAGGGGGGGAGTTGGTGGGTGGGGGATGGGTAGGAAAGTAAGTGAGGAATAAAAAGTGAGAGAGTGTGTAAGAGTGTTAATGTGTTAGTTGGTGAGGGGGAGTCAGAGTAGAGTAGAGTAAGTATTATGGGGGGTGTGTATGTTTGTGGGGGGGGGGGTTTGGGGGGGGTGGGGGGGGTTGTGTAGGGGGGGTGGGGGGGGTGGGGGTGGTGGAGGATTGGGGTGGGCGAGGGTTGGTGTGGTGAGGGGGGAGGGGGGGGTGGTGGGAAGGTAGGGGGGGGGGGGGTGTGCGGTGGGGATTTGTGCCTGATGTGGTTTTGTTGGTGGTTTGAGTTTTTAGTTTGTGTTTGTGTGTTGTTGGTTTGTTTGTGGTTGGTTTTGGCTTTTGGTTATATTTTTTGAGCTTTGTGGTGATTGTGGTTGGTGTGTTAGGGGGGGTGTGGGGAGGTGTGGGGGAGGTGGTCTTGTAGTGTTGTTTGTTTTTTTGGGTTGTGTTTGGTAGGTGGTAGAGGGGGGCTTTTGTTTGTTTTGTGGGTGAGGATGGCTAGGTGGGTGGGGGAGGGTGGGGAGGTGGGGCTCAGTGGGGGTTTTAGGGGTTATTATGTTGGTTTTGTTTCGTAGGTGGGTTGTGTTTGGTGGTGTGGTTGTGTTGTTTTTTTTGTTGGGTTATGATTTGGTTTTGTTTGTTGGTTTGATGGGTTTGGAGGTGGGGGAGGAGCAGTGTTGGGTATGTATATGGATCTGGTAGAGGGGAGGGGTTGTGGTGGGTTTCGTAGGATTTGCGAGAGGAGGTGTGTTTTTAGGGGTTGGTTCGTGATGACGGGAGGGGGTTCGGATGTTATTTGGTTTGTTTTGTTGTTTGTATTTATTTGGATGGGTTGTTGTTTGTGTGTGTTGGTGGTTTTTTGTTATATAGAGAGGTGGTTTTTTAGGTGTCGTTTGTGTGTTGTCTTGTTCTGTTGGGTGACGGTTTGTTGTTTGTGTCTTGCTGTTGTTTCTGTTGCGTTTCGTTGTATTGTGTGATTAAGGTTTTTGGTTTTTGTTTTGTTGTTGGTGGGGGAGGGGGGGGGGGTGTTGGGGGGTGGTGTTTGGATGTTTGTTAATGGTGTGAGGCCGGGAGTATATGGATGGGGGAGGATTTCTGTGGTTTTGTGCTTGATTGATTTAGTGTTGATGGGTGGTGGGTTGGTTTGATTTTGGTGTTGGGTTTGAAATTTTGTTTTTTTGTATAGTCGGGGTACCCCCCTGTGTATGGTGTCTTGTTGGTTTGTTGGTCTGGTTTGGGTTGACAAAACCAAAATTAATACAAAAAAAATTTACATAAAAATAAATACCATATATCTATAAAATTAAAAAATAATATAAATATGATCATAAAATATTATCCAAATTAATTTAAATAAAAAAAATTAAATAGTGTAGTAAATAGTTAGAATGTGTGAGAGTTAAATTGGAGTATCTTTTACTTCACTTCTCTCCCTTAGACGAGTCTCGCATATCATCATCTCATCGACAGAGTGTCAAAGAGATGAATAACAATGAGATGCCAATAGTAATAAAGCAGTGTATGCAATTAAATTTGTGCAATGCAAGCAATTAGTGAGTATGAGTCCCCCCCCCTCCCCCCCTTCCCCCCCCCCCCCTTCTTAAAGAGTGGATTTTGTTTTAAGGTATCACACTCGGTTTTTACATTCCGAAGCTAAATTATAAATATGTTCTTTTATATTTTATTTCATTTTTAAACTTTCATTTTTTGTTTAGTTCGGTACAGTCGGTATGAGGGGATAATATTTTATTGATTTATTCTGTTAACACCAAAAAGTCATAAAAAAAATAAAATAAAATACTTAGTTCATCTTATAAATTAATTTTAAAAAAATTACAGTTTAAGTTAACTAGTTTTTGTTTAATAAAGCTTTTTAAAGTTCACCTTTTTTTTCTCTTTACGTTTCTCCCTACATCCACCAAAAAAAAAAATCAAAAAAAACAATAACACAGCAAGAAAAAAACAAAAAATGTTAATCTTTTTTTTAACAGATCTTTATAATTTTTTTAAAGTTATCTATAATCGATCCAATGAGAATCGAATTCAATGCTCCCCCTTGACAGAAACTCCCCTTAAATGAGGATGTCAAGGAATCCAAACGGATTTGGTGCTACAAAATAGAAAGTTAATGATAAAATAATATAAATATAAGCTCCCATTTGCTTTGAGAATACCTACAAGCAAATATGTAAGAATAAAAATGTTTAGTGGATGCACTCGCCACTGTATGCCGAGTTTCGGGTTCAGCCGGAAACCTGGTCAAAAAGGTTCCCCGTCGTTATCGGAAGGTAGATACCGACGTTGGCGTGAAGAAAATGAGTAACTTGAATTTTGAGGAGGATTAGTGTAATTCTCATAATTTAAGACTTTAAGAGAAAGGATAAGATGTATAGACAGAAGGCACGCAACACAACCAAGAAGAAAGTAGGGAACATTGTAATAAGCATGTAATAAAATTAAGCAACTATTTTAGTGGCGTTGTGTCGCTTACAAATTAACGTTAAAACTAAGAAACAAGGAAATGTTCTTATTATATCTAAAAAAATAAAATAAGATCAATGTATTATTCTTATTTTTCGTTACCAATTGTCATATGGAAATTTTGGGTGGGTGAAGAGATAGTGAGGAGTTCGAGGGATGTGATTGAGAATGAATCCTAATTTAGTCGCAAGAAGCTTCATTGACGATCACATGTGGGTTTGTTGCAATGATCTCAATATGTCTTCGGGGAGGCGGTGTTGGCCCCGCAAAATGTCATTTGAACCCACCATCGGCTAGACAAGTTATGGTGGAAGAGTTGGTAAAGGAACAGGTGTCGCATGAAAACATCTGGGGACACCCAGTGGTCCAGTTATGTCTTGGTTAAAGGTTATGTTGATATGGTACAGTAGTTAAGATTCTAAGATTGGCATAAAAAACGGGTTGAGAAGAGGTGGATTGGAGATTGGTGGTTAGGTGGTGGCCGGGTGTAATAAAATTTTATAATAATATATAGACAGGAATGTTAAAAATCTATTCTAGTAAAAAATTGTTGTCAGTATGCGTTGAGGTGTGGGGATCTAGGGGGGGGTAGATTGTCATGGGAGGGGGAGGGGGGGGTGTTTATGATTGTTATCGAAAAAACATCAGAAGATCGTAAAATAGAAATTAATGTTTTTACGGCTTATTTCTATTAACAATCTCCCTCTTTTTGTTAATGACAAAACATAAAATTATTAAAAGTAAATAGTAGAATGTGTGAGATATAAATTGGAGTCTTTTACTTCCTTCTCCCCCTTTTTATCAAAACATAAAGAGTGTCAAAGAAAAACTAACAAGAGATGCAATGTAATAAAGCAAATGCAATAAATTTTGTGCAATGCAAGCAATATGTATGAGAATCGATCCAATGAGAATCGAATTCAATGCTCCCCCTTGACAGAAACTCCCCTTAAATGAGGATGTCAAGGAATCCAAACGGATTTGATGCTACAAAATAGAAAGTTAATGATAAAATAATATAAATATAAGCTCCCCTTTGCTTTGAGAATACCTACAAGCAAATATGTAAGAATAAAAATGATAGTGAGCCCACTGTTTGCCGGGTTCAGCCGGAACCTTGTCAAAAAGGTTCCGCCCGTCGTTATCGAAGGGATCCGCGTCTTGTGAAGAAAATCATAACTTGATTTTTGAGGAGGATTAGTACATACATAATTAAAGATATAATAAAGGATAAGATGTATAGACACAAGGCACAACACAACCAAGACAAGTAGTGAACATGTAATCCATGTAATAAAATAAGCAACTCTTTTAGTGACTTTGTGTCACTTACAAATAAGTAAAACTAAGAACAAGGAAATGTTCTTATTAAACTAAAAAATAAATAAGATACAATATTATTCTTATTTTCTTTACCAAAATGTCATATGGAAATTTTGGTGGGTAAGAGTAGTGAGACGTTCGAGGATGTGATTGAGAATGAATCTCATTTCGTCGCAGAGATCATTGACGATCACTTGGGTTTGTTGGCAATGCTCACAATATGTCTCGTGGGCGAGTGGTGGCAAAATGTCATTTGACCACATCGGCGAAAGTTATGGTGGAAGAGGTGGTAAAGGAGGTTCCATAACATCGGGAACCAGTGGTGGTTGATTTGACAAACGTTCAATGGCATCAAACGAGGGTTGAGGAGGTGGTGGATTGGTGGTCTGAGGTGGGAGATCTTCGAGAGAGTCGAAGAAAGGATGAGGAGATGTGGGAGGTGTGAAGAAAATGAGCTTAACGGGCTCTATGTTTATGGTCAATGAAGAAGATTTCTTGGAAGGTTAGGTAGGTTCTGGAGGTGGAGAGGTTAAAGGAGGTGGTGTGGTCTTATGTGTGGTTAAAAGTTCACTTGGCGAGAACCCCGATGGTGCAATGGGAGTTGGTGGTGAAGAGTCAAGAGGTGTAGAGGGTGGTGCCATTTGATAGTCACTAGGAGGGGAGAAGCGATGGTAAGGTGGAGAGTTGGATGGTGGATTGACAAGAAAACAAGAGTGAATGCTAATCCGAGCCGTTCTTTTGAGAAATTTGTTTTCTTTTTTGTCATTAGTGGATTTTGGCATTGTAATGATTAAGGTATTGCTGGAAATATGGAGATGGAGATGCAATGGAAAGAATGACTATTTATAGATGGATTCATCCATGTCATTTAATGCAAAATCTTCTAATTTGGACAAAATCCAATGATTAGATTTGGAGTTAATGTACAAAATGTCAAACTCTAATGCCTAGAAGCTGGAAATAGGTTGATAATGGAGGGAAGATGAGGTTTTGAAGTTCAAAATTCATATGGAAAGTTCACTGATAACTCGGAACTACCGAAAACCTTTCAAAAGGGTTCCGCCCTTCGTTATAGAAGGGAACCGGGTATTTGTTGAAAACAGAAAAGAAGGAAAGAAATGATGGAAGGTGAAGGCAATGCAAAGTGTTTAGAGGTCTTATATTTCCAACAAAATAGATGATCTCAAGTTAATTTTAAGAGATTTCTAGTGTGTCTCTATATGTAAACAATGTGGAGGTGCGGTTGTCTCGACTCAAAAGGAAAATATAATAATGAGATAACCCGAAGTCTCCTTAATTTAGTGTTGTTTCAGTTGAATGTACCCGAAAATACATATTAATTATGTATTCCCTTTAGCATTCAAGAGACATATTAAGTGATGCATAAGTAAAACATTTTTTCTTTGTATTAATCGATGGATGAAACGAATTTTATCTGTGTCCTAGTCGTGAGAAGTATTTTTGAAGAAAATTTCTCTTCCGAGACTTAAATTAAACGAATAATTCCTTTTGATGATGCAACTTTATACGTAATAATATATAGTATAAATACATATAGTAGTATGATCAAAATTTTCCCGAAGGTTTTAATTTTAAGTGCGAAATAGAATCCTAGACTCAGATTTGAGAAGAAAAGAGATCTTCCGAAATCATCGAAATCCTTTTAAATGGGCTCGGGTTTTGAGATGATCCAGCTATTTGATGGAAAAATCCTTTAGATTCAAAGACCGTTGGTCAAGGAAAAGGTTTTATTGTGTGGTCGAGACAAATAAACTTTGTCCTGGGAGCATATTTCTGAGAGTGCAGAGCAAGCAATCAGAATACGAGTTTCTTAAGTATACTTGATGTGTGCTAAAACACACATCATTATAACACCAAAAAATACTATAATTCGGACTAATAACACTAAAATATGGATAATTATGTTGCAAATATGTGTGTATTGTGGTATTATGTCTTGCAGGTACAAAGGATTGAAAACGAAGCAAAAACGGTAAATTTCGGGTGACTTTCGACGACGTTTTCACGTTTATCAATGTTCAAACGAACCCGGAAAATTTCCACGAGCATTCCATTAGAAGAAGCATGAAATTACGAGTTTATCAGTACCTTATTCGCCCCTTGAACCTTTCTTATTTGAACCCTTTCGCGTCATTTTTGAACCTTTATTAATTAAATGAACCTGGCCACTTTAAAAAGGGGTTAAAAGAATTATTTCTGCCTAGTAAATACGAAACCCTGCTCTAGAGCAGTTGGTTTCATATTATTTCGGGTCCTTAGTAATATACGAAACATAGGGTTTTTCGTGGGCAGGTGGTTTCATAATTGGTGCTTATAAAACCATATCCCCTTAGGTCCTTGGGTTGTTTCGATCTTGCTGAGAGGGTTTTATCCTCTTGCCATGTGGCAATCCGTGACCCGGTCCTGGCATTGTTCGTCGAGGTGTGGTTCATGGTTGGTCGCCACCGTTTGACCGCTTGTTGGCCACGCGTTGGTACGGATCGTGACGGTCGTTGGCCACCGTTGACCGGTGGTCCGGCGGTGGCTCTGGCAATGGCGCCAAAAACTGATTCATCGTAAACGACTATTCGAGTGATATAATATAAGTAATCACGTCGGATAAAAATTACTTTAGAAAAAGTAATAGTTTATCTTCCGGATGTCGTGTCCCAGCGAGAGATAAATTTAAAATTCACGAAAGCATTTTGTTTGATGCTTGATTGCCAAATATTTTTTTGTTTTTTGTTTAAAACTAAATATAAAATAAAACTAATCTAGATTATACTAAATAGTAAATAAGCAAAGCAATTAAACAAAGAGATATATATATAAAAAGATATGCTTGCTAAGTGAAATGTTTAGATCCTTAAGTGTGATTTAATTATATAATTGAGTCCTTATTGATGAAGCAATACCTTTCAAATAAATTATCTTCTCACAACGTTGGTTTTTATTGAAAACAATTTTTTATCAAGATATCGATTACTAAATTAACACATCAAGCAGGCACCTAGCACTTAAGTACCTGAGAAAACATGTTTTAAAATGTCAACAATAATGTTGGTGAATTTATAGGTTTATAAATTAAATGAGACGGATAGCAAGATTTCCCTGTAATAGAGTAATAATTACAATATCATAAAAATGTATTACGAAATGCACTAAGCTCATGACACTAAAGCTCAACAATGAATGTATATCAAGTACATTTAAATGATGGTGCCCAATGTAGATGTTCAACCCATAACATCTATATGATCCGAAACGGTATACGTTCGTCATTCCATTCAACCGGAATACTAGCAAGCGCTACTTGCCCGAACAGGAGCGTCACTCCAAATAGATCTATTTATAACATTCTCGCTTACAATCCAGTAATTAATAGTTCATGATGATGGGCATAGTGGGTTATAGCTACTTAGGCAAATTTGTAATATTTGAATTAAAATGTACTTGCATCCTTTTATAAAACAACATGATCTCATCCCCGAGATTTGATAAATAATTGAGAAATAAAAGATGGGGACTATAAACTCACCTCTAGTAATAGTAATATCGTAAATGAGAAGTAAGAACGGTAAACGAGGCACAAGAACTCTAACCGCAACCTAAATTAATAATATGTCTTTAGAATAATGAAAGCTAGCGTGCAATGATGTAAATTCGATAATATCAGTCCTACATCACCCATACACAATTGAATTAAGTTTTACAAGTTAGAACGTAGCTTTCGGACAAATAGAATATTTATTTTTACATTTTTAAAAGTTCTAAATATTTACGAGATGTCTACATTGTTGTCCCACAATTCATCGGTTATACATCCTAAGAATTCGAGCCCAGAGTTTCTGAAAACTAGAAGTTACGTACTTTAAAAAGTTAGTTTATCATATTTTCTAGTTAAGAATTTAACTGCCTTGAAAATCGTGTCCAATCAGGCTGGTCGCAAAGATTGGTCAATTTTCAGACTTAGAAAATAATTGAGTTTTATTTCAGCATGTGCTGACTGCGAGGTCAGTGTTTTGGGGGACCATAACTTTCTTATATCAGCACCTTATCGGGTGATTTCAGGGGCTGTGGAAA
>BQNB010200857.1:0-10957 GCA_026074375.1 Tanacetum coccineum
ATCAAAGCTTATTCGATTCATTTTCATTTGTTTTTAAAGGACTTTTCAAATGATAAGCTACAATAAGCTCGAAAATAGCTTTTTGTTGTGATTGTTTCATTTTTATTTTAGGAGAAGCTCTTATTTTCTGTCAAAATAAGCTTCTATAGTTTGAATTTTTGCAAGCTTATTTGCTTATTCGTTTAGTCATTCGAGACATTTATATGCTTCTAGCTAATGCAAACTCCTTGTTGTTGTTTTTTTGTCTGTTTATTGAAATGGTGGAGTGCTTATTACATTAATGAATAGGCTTATTTAGTAATCTTAGTTGTAGATCTCATTTTAGATTATTTTCCTTTAGCTTATTGTCGTATTTTGTCCTATAGCTTAATAAGTTGTTAGATGTGCTTATCTCGTCATGCTATTTGCTTAATTTCATTTGCCTATTAAGTTCTTATAAGGGTTTTATCTCGTTTTAAAGTGATTGGTGCTTATTTGATTTTTAGTGTTTTAAATCTCGTTCATGATTCAAACTTGTGCTCATTTCCTTTAGTTGTTCACTGGTATGTGATTTATTTAGTGTGAAGGCTTATTCGTGTTTGGAGCTTATTCCGAGCTTAATTTGCCTAATCGTTTCTTGCTTATTAGAGTTAGCTTATATTGAGCTTATTTAGTCGAACTAAAGCTTGAGTATTGTTTGAATTTCACCTCTAGAATTCGTTTGATTAATTTGGGCTTTGCATAATTGGGCTTTTGTTGGTTGGATTTGGATTTCATATCTGATTGTTGTACAAAATTGCCAATTGTAAATGTCTTATTATTATAAATGTTAACAGTTAGTTTGTGTTGTGATTTTGGTACCGGTCATCTCATGAGGCGTGGAGCTTAAGGGTTTATTTAGCTAGACCGAATATTACTATTTGTTTTAGCTAAATAAATCGGGTGGAATTCGTTTAATTGCGGCTCTTCAACTCGGTTCCATTTTCTATCCTTTTTCAATTAACTAGTATAGCTTATTTTAAAATGTTTTGTTTTGTTTGTTTGATCATTATGAGTATCGAGTAGTTTATTTTATGCTTGTTAAGTAAAATTGTGATTTGGAATTTAAGTGCGATTTTAAAAAGGTTTAAAAAATTAATAGTCATTAGAATTTTCCAATTTACATACCGTCATTTACTTTTAATGCAATTTAAATACTTGTCATTTATTTTAAAAAAACATTTTACTTTACTTGTCATTTAATTTCTTGAAACTTATTTTCTAAGGATTTTAATTCGTTAAACCTAAATCCACACTTAAGGAACATCTCACGTCACTTAGCAAGTATATTAGTCATTTATATCTTTTAGATCAATTTTAGTTTAATCTTGTAGTTTTGAATCTTAGAATTAATATTAGTTTAATTTTTAGCATAAAAATAGTTTAAAACCAAAACCAAAAATTTAAATGATAATCAAGCTCGATTTACAACTTGAAAGTAGATTTCCATTCACCTCTCGCCGAGGAAAACGATACCCGTGTTGATTACTTATTATTCTTTCTTAAGAATAATTTGTATGATACTTTGCTTACGTATTGTATATGTATTTTAAATATATATATTATATTTGAGGGTTTATTTGATAAACGCGTGTATGAAAAACGACCAATATCAAAATAGCGTCGCTGCCGGGGAGAGGTGTAGCGATTTTTACGGGATTGTTTGTGTTCGAGCCTTGAAGATCCTTTCTTCGGAAAGTTTATTTTCTTTCTTATAAAAAATATAAAAATCCAAAAATATTCTTTCTTCTTATTTTATTTTTATTTTCTATTATAAATATTAAAAATACCAAAAATATTTTTTATTTTTATTAATATAAAAAATAAAAATCTTATTTCTCTCTCTCACTAAATCTCTTGATCACTAACATAGTTTAATCTTGTTTCAAGTGATCAAATATCATCTTCTACCTTCTTCCTTCTTCTATCAAGTGCAAGAGAAGAACACTCGTATTCATCAAGAAACGTAGTGTTGTAGAGTAATGATTTCTCCTCTCTTTTTATAAGATCCAAAATCTCTATTTTGATTATCGTATGTGATTGTGTAAATTGGATAGTGTGTAAATTCGATATTGTAGATCTTGTGATTGGGTAGAGTTTGTAAAGTGGTAGATTGGTTCTAGCTATGATTAGGACTCGACATTTAGCTTAGTGTCGAAAAATAACGTAAGCGACGTGTAAACGGTTTTCTCCGCCTGAAGGGAGCTTGTTGACATAGTGAAATCTTGAGTCCGATACTCAGGGAGTGAAGTAGGGCGAAGAAGAGCTTCATAGCCGAACCATTATAAATCTTAGTGTCTTGGTTTAATCGTTCTTTCCTTTATATCTTTATATTGTTTCTTAATTGGTTCTTATTGTTGATTGATTAAGCATATACTCAAATCTAACAATTTTAGAAGCAAAAAATTTAAAACACCAATTAACCTGTAAACTATTCAACCCCCTTCTAGTTTCCACAACATATTTACGTGTTACCTAAGTAGCGTTAAACCACTATTGCCCGTTATCATGAACCGTTAATTACGTGTTGTAAGCGTGAGTATTATAAATATATCTATTGGGACTAATAGGCCCCATCTGGGTTTGGTAATTCTTACTTGGATGTGTGACTGATCTGGTTAAAACGGACGATGTGTGTGCATATCAGACCACTTGTATGTGTTTCCCTGTGTGGTGTTTGGTTGGACACCATTAGGGCAAGCATTATTTAGCACCTAGTATACTACTTACATTATTTAGCTTCGGTGTCATGAGCTTAGAGCAATGTAAATACACTTTAATGATATTGTATGTGTTACAATAGTCACACGTTTTCGTTAAATCTTGTGGTCCATACATACGTTATACTTAAACCTACGGATTTTTTTTTTTTTTCCACCAACTCTTTATGTTGACGTTTTATGAGGTATGTTTTTTTAGGTTGCTTTATTTGTGGGTAATAAACTTTGATGTGCTATGTGGTGTCTCATGATGGCCCTGGTTTTCACGATACTTCCATCTATCATTTAATACCATTGTTTATTTGTCAAAACTTCTTTAAGTTTCCAGTTTTAAAAAATTTGAATCAGTTGAATTATTTGTAAAGCTAATTTATTTTATCCAATGCAATGGTCGTTTTATTTTTAAAACGTCACCATTATAGTATTCGTTTCCCTTGCACTTTGTGTGTGTGTGTGTGTGTGTCGTATTGATGACGTCACGCCCTCGGATTCCTATTTTTGTTGTGACCCGATTTGGAGGTGCGACATAAACAGCCTAGATACAGTTTTAAACCGCGGGATGAGCTGTTAAAACCCGAGAGAAAAACGATTAAACCACAACCACCTATAAACCGCCTGATGAAACCTTTAAACCGAGACTTTTGAAGTTTAAACTGCAGGATGTACAGTTAAACCGCTAGCTCATGATAGTGTGTAACGGGGTCAAAAATAGTATCCTCACTCCCGAAGGAAAGAAGAAAAGAAGAATCTACCGAATAAGTGAGATAAGGAAGAAATATTCGGATAACAAATGTGATGGGAAAATAATGGCGATCCTCAAAGGTTAACTTCACAAATGTCGGAGAAAAACTCTTCTTATTAATCCCGGGGTTGAAAACTTTGTCCTCGGTCATCAAATCATCATTATCAAGTTCATCCTTTAAGCTTCTTGGATCATGATCAAAAAACACATCGGGAGGGAGATTAGGGCTAGTGTCATCAATAAGAAAACTCTCAAGATATATTATATCTCCCTTCGAATCATGATAACCTTTCTCAATATCCGTAGAAATATCCATATCTAGAAAAGCATCGATTTCATCAATTACGCCTTCTGGGGTGAAACACTCATCCTCATTAGCATCGAAAAGAGGTGTGACTAACAAAACCGGCTCATCAAGGTTAGAAACATAAGAGTCCTTACTCTTGATGTTCTCTAACACCTCATCAAAAAGAGGATTTTCGTCACTAGAGATATATTCGTTGTCAAATTCGAAAAGAGGGTTCGAGTAAATTTTAACATCTTCCGAAACGTCCTCATCAGATAGTAACTCGTTATCACTAGAGGTAAAATCATTTGAATCGAAAAGAGGGTTAGAGAAAGTCACGGATTTTTCCTCAAAAATGGGAGAGAAATCATTACTCGAAGGTAAAACGCTCTTACTATCGCTACCGGATGTATCCTTGGACTCCATAGGGATTTGGACGAGGTTCTCAACACTGGACTTTATGAATTCGTCTGATTCCTTTTCAGTAATAGTTCTAAGATGCTCATCCCCCATGATTAGAGAGTCCTCGGGTTCCACGGTTAGTAAGTCAGGTGTGATAGCATTAACCGAAGCAATCTGAGGTATTTTATTCAAAGGAATAATGCTCTCCTTGTGAATAACTTTATAATTCTTTAAACACGGTGAAATTCGAGTTTGATGTTTGGCTGTCGGCTCTGCGATATTCTTTACTTCCTTCTTTTCCTTATCGAGATGTTGAGAATTAATAGAGAGAAGTTTAGAATTAAGTGCACTCTCAAATATATCATCAACATTATTATGAATACAATAAAGCTCTTTTTGTCGACAAATTTCAAGCAAATCTAGCATCGTATCTTCCATATTTTGCTTTTCCTCTTCACAAACTTTTGTGCCACATTCATCTAAATAATGCTGCTTAAGATCCTCCATTTTTGAGACTCATTTCTTGAAGAGGTGATTGATCATGCTAGCACGCGCTTGCTTTTGTTGAAGAACTTTTCACAAAATGATTGTATCATTTAAAGAAGTTCATTCTGTAACTCATCTATTTTATCCCATCCATTATGTACATCTCTTATCCTTTGCTGATTAAGATCTTCATGATGATTTATGGAATACTGCGGGGGTTGGTCAAAATAGCCAACTTTGAGCTTAATTTAAGATAAGCAAATGGAACCTTATAAGAATCTAGCTTATACCACCTTATAACTTGACCTAAAAGCTACTAAAAACAAATTTTGAAAACTATTTTGAAATAAACTAAGGTTATGAAAAATTAAACTGAAAACACTACTTTGGCCTGTTTGTAATTTTCACTTAGCAGACTTAACTTGAATTTGGTAAAACCTTGAGGCAGTGTATAAATTCAAATGACCAGATATAATACTTGAAGTGTAATACTAAATGAACTCAAAACTATCACCAAATCAACTTAAAGCTTATTCTCTAAGATTATGCCACAAAAAATCCATAAATCAACTCAGTAAGCTCAAATTACTTTTGAAATCATATAAACTCTTTTAAACTTGATTTAAACTGGTTACAACTTAATCTAATATTATCCTAAGATGATTTAAAACTAAGATCTAAAACTCTATTAGACCAAATCAGTTTACACTATGAATTAACACTTAAACCAGACACTCCTAAAGATACTGTTTTGACAAATTAAGCTTTTAAAACAAAATTTCAAATCATAAACTCTTAATACCAGACTTTAAATAGCTTATACACAACCTAGTAAGCAAATCTAATCCATCATTTAAGCCTAAACATTACTTTAACAGATTATGCAACTATTAATGGAATTTTAGCATATTTTAAGCATAAGCATGAAAACTAAGATCTAATCTAAAACTATCAAAAACAGATTTATAAAGCACTTAGAAAAGTAATATTAAACACATTAAAGCAGAAATAAGCACTTTTATAAGCTGAAATAAGCAAATGCTAAGAATGACTTAGAATTTTAAGTGAAAGCTTACAAGTGGTCCAAAGAACTTGATGTAGACCTAAACACTAATCCTAACACCCTTAATCCTTGCTTCTGAAACAGCTTCAAAAACCAACCAATACCAAGCTTATGCAAGCTTATTGATCCGAATTCCAAATTCAACCCATAAGTTTCCAATAACCAAAAGAACTTTAATCTTCAAGCAACAAAGCTCAAACAAACTTTAACAAATCTCAATGAAGGTAATGAGACAGAAATTAAGGAATGGAACAGTGAATTGAAATGTGTGAATGAAACAGTAACAATGGAAATGGGATAATATTTTGTGAATTTTTATTTATTGAAATTGAAGGAGTACAATACTTGAAAGGAAATTACAAGGTAGTTTAAATGTGTTGAATAGTAAATTACATGAAAATAAATTGGTAAACCAATTTTAATGCTTAAATTGAGGACCAACTTCTAGCTAACTATCTATCACTATTTACAGGACTATGATGAGGCCTTGAGGAGCCTTGGTGTGCTTTCTCTGTGTGTAGTTTGTTGAGTGTAGCCCAAGGAACAAATCTCACCATCCAATATTCAATTTCATCTCATCTTTTAATCTTGGCCGTTTGATATTGTGCGGGTTAGTGTGGATCGCCAACGTGGCAGGTGATGTGGACAAGTCATGCTTTCCGTGTGTGACTAGGGGAGCGGGGGTGATGTGATTGAGACCCCTAACAGTCATGGTTGGGTTAAATCATCCTCTGGTTAATCCCTGGTTAAAACTGTGGTGAAGATAAACAGTAATACTCCTTTGGCGCCATTTTCTTTTTTTTAACTCAAGGAGTTTGACCCGGGTTTTTTATTACGTTGACATGGGTTTAATCTTGGGCCATTTTGATAGAAAAAGGATTTGGGCTGGGGTAATTGATTTTTATAAAGTTAACGGGAGTTAAGTGTTTAAAAGGGTGTTGTTAGGTTTTGTTTGTATAGGATTTAACGACCGTTAGTCCTTTTATGAATTAGGGACTAACGGCGTTATTTCTTTGACGGTTTTGGTGTATTTGGGGTTTAAAGCTCTTGTCTTGGGTTTTCCTTGATAAATGAAAACTTTAGCCTTGGCTTTTTACGTTCTTTCTTTCTCGTGTCTGGTTTTGTCTGTTTTGTCTTTAATTTAGTCTATTTCTTTAATATCCATACCTGCACATACACAAACACAAAACAAGCATATATTTGCAATTTTATTATGTTTTTGGTCTTTTGGGTTCGTTTTACAAGGTAAAAGGTATGTGTAAAATAGCACATACCAAATTCCCCCATACTAAGGTATTGATGTGTCCTCATGCAATGTAATAAATACTCGTTTAAAACTAAGAATTCCAATCCCCCCAAAGTAATCACCTCGAAAAGTAGCTAAGTGCTCATCTAAAGGGATTAAGGAATCAATAGTTATGAAACGCCCCATTTTTCCATTTTCAACACATTTTTTTTATGTTCTTTCATAACTTTCCATACTTCAACACTTCTTATTATAATACTTAGGATCATGGAACAAGCAAAATAAATTCATCGTCACTAACTTTCACTTTTCCATACTAAGCTTAAAAACAAGATCATTGTCAAATACAAGTCATGATGCTAACACTACTCATAAAAACTAATTGTGTACTTACTTTTCCTCCCTTATTCCTAATTTCCTCTAAGGATTTTATTATTATTGGTGACAAATAAATTATGTCTTTATTAATAAAGTAAACCCGGTTTAGACCATTAATAGCTTGAAATCCTTTCTGTGGCATTAAAAGGGACCTGGTCACCCCACTATGCCGACCGAAGCAAGACCTGGTCACCCCCAACCTTTGCAAAGTTAGGGTCTTCTGCACGACCTTACAATTGGAGGAAGATTTCGTATTAAAAAAAATTAACTCTTTCTTTTATATTTTTATTTTAAAAAAAATAAACAATCCCCCATTCACTATAAAATCTCACTTTTTATACCATTTTTAATCACAAAACACATACCTTTATACACTTTCATTTTTCTTTTTTAATATGGCTTTTGTTCGATACCACATAGCGACGTGTACCATAAAGTAATCCAAGCTTTGAGTTCAAAAACAAATTGACAAAATATGGTTCATCAGGAAAAGAAAGCGATTCTGGATTTAGCCTTGCAATTTGATAATGCATGCACAACTAAAGAAGATCTTAGAAAAGCATACGAGAAATATAATCACATTCCACAAGAGATCCGTGCTTTGATCGACACTTTCTTAAAAGAAGGTTATGATAAAGATTACGAGCTAAATCTTTCTATGTACAGAAATGCGGCAAAACTAGAAAAACAAATGAATGCTAAGTTAGCTTGGATACATGAAAAATTACAACAATCGCTCGAAAACCCATATAGGTGGTTCGTCATCACAGACACATGAGATTGGTGATGTATACCTTACTGCGGAAGAGTTACATCAACTACATCTAGATAGAGAAGCCTTAAGAGAAACACTAGAAGAAAACAACACAATGGATGAAAAGGCAGTGAGGAGAAGATTTAGGCAAAACAAGCTGATGAGGGAATACTTTATGGAATTTGGGGTGATGAGAATTGATTCAGATTACGAGTCATCAGATTAATAAACTAGAAACTATTTTAGTGTAATGTTGTTTTAATTTAATGTTTTAAATAAAGTATTGTATTTTAAATTCCGTTATTATATTTTCAAATTTTGAATTCCAACGGCTAGTTTTTCGTTATAAATACCCCCACCATCTCCTCATTATATCACACAACTTCTTATCCAACTATCCAGATGGATTCCAATTTCACTAACGAAAATGATCCATGGGAATACAGTCTTGATATAGACGATTATGATCTCCATTTAACACTTGTTCTGCGTTTGTCTAGTAGCGCACATGTTGAACCATCTCCATACACCCCAAATCTAGTTACCATAATACCCGGTCCTGCGGGTGTTGTTCAGCTCTCTAATAGCATATGTGTTGAACCATCTTCCTCAACCCCAAACCCAGTTAGGATAATACCCGGTCCTGCGGGTCTTGTTCAGCGAGCCAAGCTGCTTAAAGAAAATGTATTTATTCTTGATCCGGATGGGGCTTTAATGTCGACACAAGAATATATGCAGAAAGTTGTTGAGGATGTGGGTGAGGATGCTGATTTTAACAGTGGGGCGTGGGTTAGCGCCACTAACTATGTGAATGCTTTTGGTGGCATGTTAAATGGATGTTGGAGACATCGACAAAACTTTCCTTTAGATAGGAAAAACTTTGAAATCAAGTTTGTTGCAATAGGAAGTCTTGTTTCTCGATTGCTCTGGAGATTTAAATGTGACTCTGAAGATCTATTCGGGTTTAAGTAATGGAACAATACACTACAAAGTTCCTTGATGTGAGGTAGTTTTGAAATGGATATTACAGTAGGAGATTGCTATTGATACTTGCCAATGATCTCAGTTTTTATCTCTCTAAACCATTCAGAGGCATTACTTCTAAAACATTACAAAAAAAGAAATATGGTTTGAGGTTTTCGTAAGGATACGGTTTCATTAACTTAACATTATTGTTATTCAATTCCGTAATGAAATTTTCAATTTCGTAATGTAATTTTCAATTTCGTAATGTAATTTTCAATTCCATAATGTAATTTTCAATTCCGTAATGTAATTTTCAAATTTGAATAAATCAAACAATACCATTCTAACGGATGCTATTCGAACCTAATGTTTTAAAACGTATCCTTGTGTTGTATTTTTAAATTCCGTCAAGTTCATGTTTTTTATTTCCGTAATTTTTTTCCGTCTATTCTTCCGTGTATCCGACTTTCACTTTTCCATACTAAGCTTAAAAACAAGATCATTGTCAAATACAAGTCATGATGCTAACACTACTTATAAAAACTAATTGTGTACTTACTTTTCCTCCCTTATTCCTAATTTTGTATCTCAAGATTTTATTATTATTATTATTGGTGACAAATAAATTATGCCCTTATTAATATAAAGTAAACCCGGTTTAGACCACAATTAGTTTGAAATCATTTCCTAAAGAGACGATATGGTAAGAATAAGGTCCACATTAAGGTTCTAATTTCGCATGATTTAGGGGTTATCCTTTTTATTTCATCCGAAATAACTCAACTACGAGTCTAGAGACGGAGGCTTTATTTAGATAATCCCGGAGTCAAAATTTGGCTTTATTATTATTATTATTGCAACATTATTAAACCTCGGTCCTTTAGAAGGCTGCAACATCGGTTGTGAGCCGGCAAGATGCAGCAAACATATTTCGACCTCGGTAATTTCCTCGACCTTTTAGAAGACTGCAATATCGGTTGTGAGCCGGCAAGATGCAACAAACTTTTATCAGTCTCGGATTATTATTACTATGTGCCTTATTTAGAAGACTACCACATCGGTTGTGAGCCGGCAAGAGGTAGTAAACTTTTATCAGTCCATAGTTTTTATTATTATTATTATTACCTCCACCCTTTAAATGACTGTCACATCGATATGCGAGCCGACCATAGTCCAGGAGTCTATTTCCCCACAACACTGACAAAACCTCGATGTGTACCTTACTTTCACTAGAAGGAATCTCTACGAAGTGATCTAAACTAAGAATCACAAAAACCAAAGAAACTTTATTTATTTAACAATTATATAACGTTTATTAAGTTGATGGAAGCAAGAAGCCACAATTAACCTTTATGAGCCTTAAAGAAATCCAACTATTCTATGTTTAGCATCAAAACTTATACTCTACTCTATCATCTCTTGTTCTTCATAATTTCTAATAAAGAAACTCGTGAATACTTAGCCTAATAAATCCAACTTCGCATATTTAAAATCAATTATATAAACTTGCATAGTCTTGACTTTTTCAAGCTAGACTTGCGTTTTATAGCTCCTTGTATAAAAGATTAGCAAAATCAATCTATACATGTTAAGGAGAAAGCTAAGATATATAAAACCGATCGGGTCAAAATTTACTTTTCGTTCTCACCAACGGAAAGCCTACATTCGTGTCAACTATTTTTATTTTTCAACAACTTTTTATATTTTTCAACATTTTTCTACACAAAACACTTTTTTTTAATATATGAACAATAAACTAGATATTAAGGCTTAAAAATTTAAAATTTTTATGGGAAAACGGGGTACGTAAGAACAAAGGGCAAAGGTAGGTAAGATCATATCGAAGATATACTACCCTATACTAAAATTAAACATTGTCCTCAATGTTTCCTAGCC
>BQNB010200858.1:0-10957 GCA_026074375.1 Tanacetum coccineum
TAAAACTCTGATTTGAAATAAATGATAATGTATCTTTTGAACAAACGTCTCTTTTGGGTCGTTTTCTATGATTATGATTATTGTATCCATGAAGTAATACCCCAGATGAGCTTCCGCTGCTATATGTAAAAATGGGGGTGTTACAATTTCAAATGAAAAAGTTAATACTGTTAGAGTAAATGGTGTTAATATTGTTGGGCAAACAGCAGTTAGTGCTGTTAAGGGAAATGGGGTCACTGCTATTAAGGCCTCAGCAGGTTATGTTTGGAGACCTAAAATGATTGATTTAAACAATGTCTCCAAAGATATTAGTGGATCATGGGTCTCAAAAAGAGTAAATTATATAGATCAACAAGCCAGACTCAAGTCAGTAGTGGCTTAGGTCCCCAAGAGACAGACTCTCTTACTTTTATGTAGGGAAATCCACAACAAGCTTTGAAGAACAAAGGAATATTTGACAGTGGATGTTCCAGGCACATGACAGGGAACAAAGACTTCCTTACTGACTATCAAGACATTGATGGAGGTTTTGTTGCTTTTGAGTGGATTGATGCTTGACATGGTTTGGAGATGCTCTTTAGAAGAATTTGAAGCTTAATCTGATATCTCAAGATTTAGTACTAGTATGTAACTAAAGTTTAATCTTTTCTCTGTCTAAAAAATGTGTGACACGAAAAACAATGTTCTTTTCCCTGAAACTGAATGTCTTATTTTGTCTCCTGATTTTAAGCTACTTGATAAAAGTCAAGTACTGCTTAGAGTTCCCAGGCAAAGCAATAAGACAGACAGTTGATTTAAAGAATGTAGTTCCTTCTGGAAGATTTATCTTGTTGTTGTGCCAAAAGCCACAATTGATGAGTCTAAATTATGACATAGGAGGCTGGGTCATGTAAATTTTAAAATAATGAATAAACTTGTGAAGGGAAACCTTGTAAGAGGTCTTCCTTCAAAGATTTTTGACAATGACCCATACTTGTGGTGATACATGTCTGAAGTGGAAAGTCAACACAAGCTTCCTGTAAGCAAAACTTAGAGCTCTATCGAGCTAAACCCGAAACCCATATAGATGTTTGCATCAGACCTTATTTGTGTCCAACCTCATGTTTAGGAGTTATCTACCAAAAACATATGCCTTGTAGTTGACTGATGACTTTAGCAGGTTTAGCTAGGTTTTCTTCTTAGCCTCTAAGGATGAGACTAGTGGGATTCTTAAGAGATTTATAACAGAAATAGAAAACTAATTAAATCATAAGGTTAAAGTAATCAGGAGTGATAATGGGACATAATTCAAAAACAGGGAAATAAATGAATTCTGTGGATTAAAAGGGATAAAAAGGGAATTTAGTGTTGCCAGAACTCCACAACAAAATGGAGTTGCTGAGAGAAAGAACAGGACTCTGATTGAGGCAGCTAGGACTATGCTAGCAGACTCACTTCTATCTACTTTTTTTTGGGCTAAACAATTAATACTGCTTGTTATGTTCTAAATAGGGTTTTAGTGACCAAGCCTCATAACAAGACACCCTATGAACTTATAATTGGCAGACCACCAAGCATAAGTTTCATGAGACCTTTTGGATGTCCTGTTACTATTCTAAATACCCTAGACCCTTTAGGCAAATTTGATGGGAAGGCTGAAGAAGGGTTTTTAGTGGGGTACTCTGTAAATAGAAAAGCTTTCAGGGTTATTAATTCTCAAACCAGAAAAGTTGAAGAGAATCTGCATGTAAACTTTCTTGAAAATAAACCAAATGTTGCAAGACAAGGACCTAATTGGCTTTTTGATATTGATTCCTTAACAAATTCTATGAACTATCAACCAGTTACTGCAGGGAATCAAACTAACAAAAATGCAGGTCCACAAGAAGCTAATGGTGATACAGGTTTGAAGAAAAGTGTTGATGCTAGACAATCTGAAGAAAAGAATGTGTCTACTCAACAATATATTGTGTTCCCATTATGGTCTTCTATCTCTTCAAGCTACAAGAGCTCAGATGAAACGTATAAAAATGATACAGCTGATGATGCTGCTGGTGAAACTCCTGTACAAAAACCAGCAAGTGAGAATGAACAAACCTTGAAGAATGTTCTTGACAAAATGATGGATCAAGAGAAGGAGGCTACAGAGCAATCAGATGCTGTTAGAAAAGAGTTTGAAGCACAATATAACAGGCAGCATGTTTCAGGGAAGTCTACTAGAGCAAGCAGCACTAACAGTTTTAATACTGTTAGCACACCAGTTAATACTACTGGTGGATCAAGAATTTTTGGTGATGCTGGATCATCATTTGTTCCTCTTAGTAAATTCACTAATCTTCCACATGATCCACTCATGCCTGATTTGGAGGATACTGCTGAAGTTCAAAATACTAGCATTTTTGGCAGTGCTTTTGATGATGAAGATTTGGACACTTACAATTCTCCTTTTGTTGATCAAGATTATGGATGTAGAGGCTGATTTCAACAACATGGAACCTTCAACTGTTGTCAGTCCTATTCCCACAACTAGATATACACTAATATTTCTCCTAAATATCAAATATAGAGATCCAAAGTCAGTAGTACAAACAAGATGCATGACAAGAAAGTATTTAAGAACCATGTTATGATTACTACATCCAAAAGCCAAGAGGTCAAATACATAAAGATTTCTAAAACTGCTTATTTGCCTGTTTCCTCTCTCAGCAAGTAACCCACACGATAGCTCAAGCCCTGATGATGAAGCTGGTTTTGAAGCAATGCAAGAAGAATTGCTTTAGTTCAAATTCGAGAAGTTTGAATCTTAGTGTGATCGCTACCTTTATAGCAAAAGGCTAATGGGTACAAAGTGGTTGTATCAGAAATAAGAAAGATGAAAAGGTATATGTAGTCAGAAACAAAGCAGTCTGGTAGCACAAGGATATCAAATAAGAAGAAGGCAATTAACAATGACTGAGTTTTTGCACCTATTGCCAGGATATGAGCAATCAGTATTTTGGCCTATGCATTATTCATGATTTTTTCTGTGCACCAGATGTGATGTTAAAAGTGTCTTTACTCTATGGATACTATTGAAGAGGAGGTATATGTACAGTCCAACCTCTATGTTTTGTGGATCCAAAAATTTCGCAGAAAAAATTTTACAAAGTGGAGAAAGCCTTATATGGTCTACACCAAGCTCCTAGAGCTTGGTATGAGACTCTCTCTACCTATCTGCTGGACAATGGATTCTACAGAGGTCAAATTGACAAGACTTTATTCATAAAAAGAGTCAAAAATGATATTCTACTGGTACAAGTATATGTAGATGACATCATCTTTTTGTTCTAATAAGAAAGTCCTTTGTGTATAGATTTGAGCAATAATGACAAAAGGGTTCACTAGATGAGTTCAATTGGAGAGCTCATCATTTCTTCTTGGGTTTAAGCAATGTCAACATAAGAGGATGGGATCTTCATTAGTCAGGACAAGTATGTTGGTGAAATCTTGAAGAAATTTGGTTTTTCTTGTATAAGGACAACCAGTACTCCTATGGAAACCAACAAGGCTTTGACGAAAGATGAAGATGGTGAGGATGTTGATGTACATTTATAAAGATCAATCATGCAAGTGATGAATCTTGTGATCATTGTGATGTAGCCATACCATCTCAACCAGATATAATTTCTCAGTTTGTGGCATGGCTTCAGATTCAAGTTCAACCAAAAGTTCCACTTGAATGCAGTAAAAAGGATCTTTAGATACCTAAAGGGTCGACCCAATTTGGGCTTGTGGTATCCTAAGGACTCTCCTTTTATATTGGAAGCTTTTTCCGACAGTGACTATACAGGTGCCAACTTGGACAAGAAATCCACAACAGGAGGTTGTCAATTTATTGGTTCAAGGTTAATCTCTTGGCAATGTAAAAAACAGACTGTGGTGGCTAATTCAACTACTAAAGCTAAATATATTACTGCTTCTCACTGTTGTGGTCAAGTGCTTTGGATCCAAAATCAGATGTTGGATTATGGATACAAATTTTTTTTTTTTTTTTATTGGCAGACAAAGAATCATGTTGACAATGATAGTGCTATTATGTGTTGTCCAAGAATCCCTCTACCATTCTAAAACAAAGCATAAAGACGATTCAGCAGTCATTTCATTAGAGACTCAAATGAAAAGAGATTGATAAAGATAGTAAAGATACACACTGATAATGAATGTTAGCTGATTTGTCTCACGTAAAGCTTTTGGCTGTGAGTTAGAGTTAATTTACTAGTGGCAAGCATTTGTATGCTTAATCTGTAGCTGCATGATCTCAGGGGAGGTTAATGGTGTTTAAGTACAATGGAGTATACACAAGTGCTATTTGGATTGAAGTTGGAATGGATTACAACTGGTATGTTGTTTTGGTTGATAGTTCTTAACTTTTATTCATGGGCTATGCATAGATATGGATCCTCATGAATTCTTACATGTCTATCTAGTTATTTCTAGAGTGGCATGTAATGAATACGAGGCAATGTTTTTGCATAGTTTATTGCGAACAAGTTAATACGTGTTAGTCTAATATAAATACAGCCAGCTAATATTAGTACAAGTCTTGGTACCGTTAATACAGTTGGATAGCAAACCAAGCACCTGAGGAGAGGTTAAGCAACACCAATGAACCCCAACCCACCACCCGTTACCTCACAACCAAATTTTTCAATGATACCTCAAAGTTTAAAAAAAAAAATTAAAAAAATTTTTAAAAAAAAAAAAATTTTTTTTAAAAAGAAAAAAAAAAAAAAAATTCTAAAGCTCACATTGAGCAACTCTTCCCAACTTCAATTACAATATCAAAGAAAAATAAAAACACGTAGGAAAAACTACAAAGGACACTAGTTACGCTCAGACGAGTGTACCATCAGGCCTTAAAGCAGGATGATGCAGTCCATAATGAGGGAGGGGTGACAGTGAAGTAAAGGCTATATACTGGACTGCTGCTAGCTTAGATGCAGCACAGGACATTGATAACATAATTAGGACCCAGACCACGAGACCCAGACCACTGCAATGCCTAATGTTGACATTCCTCAAGGAATGGATACAGGTGGCAGTCCTAGGCGACAAGACACCATGGAGGGTGCTCCTGCTCAGACTATGTCTGAGAGAGTGCTTGAACAGCCCATTGAACCACCTCTCTTAGAAGGTCACACATCTGGAAGTGGGGAGGGCAGGATGGAACATCAATTTGAATTGACGGCTAATGTACCAATCACACCCCATGATTCACCTCTTCCAGGAGGTTACAAACCTGGAAGTGATGAGGGTAGACTGAAACTACATGAATTGATGACTATGTGTATAAAATTGTCAAAACATGTGCTTGACTTAGAGAAAGAGAAGGATGCTCAAGCTGTGGAGATCCTCAGACTAAAGAAAAGAGTCAAGAGATTAGAAAGACAAAGGAAGTCAAGCACCTCACAACCAAGAAGGAGGAAATACTGACAGGTTGAGTCTTCAGATGATGATTTAAATGAAGAGGATGCATCCAAACAGGGGAGGAGCAATGACAAGACAGAGCAATAACAAGACAGAGCCATGCAATTGCTAAAATAGAAATTGCATGAAAATTATGGAATTCACACTCTATTTATGGATGGTACACCTATGGAGATTAATATGCTAGTAGAGAAAAAGTACCCACTGATCAAGGAATTATTGGAGAAGATGCTGAACTTGCAGTTAGAAGTTGAAGAAGAAAGTACTATGGCATTTGAGCTTATCAAGTTCATCAAATCAATGCTTGAAGAGTAGTAAAATGTTTGGATACATCCTCCTAATGACCAAGATGCTTAAACTGAAGAAACTTGATGATTGACAAGTAAATATCAAGTTTAGGGGAGGATTGTTGGAATTGAAGTTACTACTGCTAAAGATACTCACTTTAACTACTGCGGTTATCAATATTGAAACTGCATACTGAAGAGTTTGAAGAATATAAAACTAAGTGGTAGTAATGCAATTGTAAGAGTTAGTACAGTTAGTAATAGTTAGACCGGTCCAGAACAAAATGATAGATCGTAAGTATCCGAAGATAGATTAATAAGTACTTTTAGTATAAGAATCTATAAGCTAAAGTGATATGCAATGAGTTATATTAGGAATAGATTATGCATGATCACTTGACACATTTTGTAAGCCAATTGAGGGTTATTCCATATGTATAAAAGAACCCTACGGCATAGTTAGAGATGATCAATCTTCATAGAAAAACACAAATCTTAATAGTTAGAATATTTTCAATCAATATATTCAAGTTTATAGTATTCATTGTTCTTCTTTTAAGTATTGCAAGTTTAGATATACCGCATAACTTGTAGTATACCAATCATAGTTTCGGTCAATAGTTAGTTTATGGATTATATTTCAAGTTAACTAAGCTTTAACAGGCTAAAGAAGATCTGTTTCATTGGGACTTCACATAATACGTCCTCAGCAATTCCTAAAGGGTAAATGTACAAGTGACTAGCTAGTAAGAGTCTAATGTCTGTCTCAGCAGGCCTTTCGTCGATAAGTTTCATGTAAGTAGAGTAGGACATTACGTTCACATCGGACACTTGATCGACGAGGGCGTTCACGTGCTTAAGGCCCCTATGCTGCAAGGTATTTCGAAATTCCCTCTGATGTCCATATCTTTGTTATCTTTTTCTTGAGGATAGCTTCATAAACAAGCCCTCGAGGTAACACATTATATGTCTTTCCCTTTACCTTCCCAAGTCGGGCCCTAGATAGAGAGTCATTGAACCTATTATTATCGACTAGTCCCTCGATTAGTTTTTCATTAATCCTATGCTTCAGGTAATATTCTACAGGCCAAGAACTAAGTACTTCCACCACTTCTTTCTCCTCATCCTTTTTTATCGGCTTGTTTTTAGTTTCATTATTCTTTTTGGCTTCCTTTACTGGTATTTTCGTTTCTGTTATGGTAGGTTTTACAGTGTTGTCGAGTGTCTCATCCGTCTTGTCACTCCTTTCTTCCTCTCCTCTTGCTAGAGAGATAGAGTTTATGTTCTTGGTGACGAGGAATTTGGCTTCTTCCCTTACCAATACTTTCTCAGGGGTTCTGCTGGTCGTGAGTTCCTTAATAAGTCTGAACATTTTAGTCATTCTGTCATTGATCTCCTCGCGTTGTTTAAAAATGGCGTTCTTAAATCTTTCTATTCTTTCGGTGTGTACCGCCAAGTAGTCCCTTACCCGAGCCTCAAAAGTAGTTCCTAATGCTTGAGGTTGAGGGTTTGGATCTGTACGTTCATGGAAAGTAGAAGGATTCAACTTGGGTGGCTCGTTATGGCTTTGCGGGT
Source organism: Tanacetum coccineum (assembly GCA_026074375.1). NCBI lineage: Eukaryota > Viridiplantae > Streptophyta > Magnoliopsida > Asterales > Asteraceae > Tanacetum > Tanacetum coccineum. The sequence continues at coordinate 7,308 of BQNB010200858.1, forward strand.
GAGGGTTGGAATGGACTGCATTGGCATAAGCATGAGGGATGTGTGTTGAGCTCCTAAGGGTTGGTCGCAATCCCTTTAGTAAGAAGTTAATTTGGTCTTCGAGCTCAAAAAGTCTTCGGTTAGGTGTTTTTGAGATGCCCTAAGGTGTAGAAATAGCCTTGACCGGCTTGACGAATTCTTTCGTGTCATTCCAGCCCTCATGGTCGTAGAGAGCGAGGTTCTCAACGATTTCCCAAGATTCGTCGGCATTCTTATTGCAGAGTTTGCCGCCGGCGGCGCGGTCAATCTCGCACTTAAGATGAAAGGAGACATGATCATAAAAAATTTAGATTTGAAGCCAACGATCGATGCCATGATGAGGGTTATTTTGTAGTAAGTCCTTAAAACGAGTCCATGCTTCGGATAAAGATTCTTCATGATGTTGTTGGAACATCAGGATATAATTACGGAGTTTTGTGGTCCTTCCCGGTGGAAAGAATTGAGCAAGGAATCGGGTAATAAGATCCTCCTATATGGTGATGGATCCTGCTGGAAGACGTTTAAGCCAATTGCTAGCTTGATCGCGAAGGGAAAATTGAAATAAACACAGGCGCGTTCTTTCCCTATTTGCACCATCAAGGTCAAGTGAGTCCACAAGTTTAAGGAAATCCTTGGGGTGTTGGTTTGGATCCTTGGACCAAAGTCCGTGGAACGAGCATCCGTTTTGCACCAACCGAATGTTATCAGATCGAAAAGGTACCACGTTGTTCCCTGCGGGGACCTTGATGGTATTCCTGTAGCCCTCGTGGCTAGGTTTGGAGTAGTCTCCTAGAGTGCGGATAGGATTCTCGTCTCCCATGTTGGTTGACGAGAATGAGTTACGAAACAGTTAACACAAAGAAAAGATAGACTATGATTAAGATAATATGCAGAAATTAAAGTCTTACTTGAAAGGATTCAAGCAAGTAGAACTAAGCTAAACTATGATCAAAACCTAACAATTCCCCGGCAGCGGCGCTAAAAATAGGTTGGGAAGGCTTGATCACGGTCTAACAGAATTCTAAGGGTTGAGAGAAGATTATTTTTGTATTTTTATGTTTATAGGAAAGCAGGTAAAATCATATATTTGAGAGGTTGGTTGGTTTTAGCTATTAAACTAAATATAAACCATGCTAATGGTGATAATAATATAATAAAAGATTATGTTCATTTAATCATGTAGTACTCCCTAGATTGTTTCTCCTAGTGTTGTTGCTTTGTCACACTTGTGATGATCCATGTAACTATTTCCTAGGTCATGAACGAATTACACGAACCCACCATCTATTTAATATTCTGTTGAGGCAAAACAAAAAGTAATGTAGTAGGAAGACTATTACCGGCCCCTAAGAGTATATTAAATGCATTTGAAATATATTAAAAGTGGATCAACCATATTAAGGGGCAAGGTAGTATGAAGACTGTTACCCGATGGTATCCTTTCTACACAATTATGTTTTCCTAAACATATTAACAGCGACACAGACAAAAGCTGGTTTTCTAAGACCTAACATGCATATTCATCACAAGAAGCAACACCACTAAGATCTACATTTCAGGTTTCATACAATCATAAATGAACACAATAGAAGGTTTAGCCAAGCATGTTAAAGATAAAGCAAGAACATATAAGAATCACACAAGACATATTGAATGATTAAGATAGTCTTACTTGATTAAAACAAGAATTGAAGGAAGTACAATAGGGTTTTGAGGCCCTAAAATCGTCCCTAACAGCTGCTAAACAAACTAGGGTTTGTCCCTTTCTTTTACTCTAAAGTTACACCCCTAAAACCCTAAAAAAGGAGTTGTATATATAGATAAATCGCTGCGACGACGTCGTGTTTTAATCGTGACGCCATCGTGAAAGAGAATATTCTAGATCTTGGGTTGGGTCGTGCAAGCTGACTTCGTCATGAAAGGTTGTAATGTCGTCACGAAGTGGGTTGTGACGGCGTGACTGCATCATGTAGAATGGTGCACGGTCTTGCCGCTTGTGAGCAACAAGTCTTCAGAGTCTTTGTGATAGGTACGTTAGTCTTGTCTGTTTCTTCTCCTAATGAGCTCAAGTCCACGTGTATTTCCTCCAAATAACTTTCACAATGCTAGAAATAACAAGAAAAGACGATCTAAGTACCATACTTTTGGGCATAAATGAACGATTTAGGGGGTTTTTAAAAGACCCCAAAAAAAAAGTTATATAATATTGGACACCTCATCAAATACCCCCTAACTACTTGGGAATTTTCTTGGACCTCAAGCAAATGGGATTTCTCTATCCTAGACAAATTAAAAAATATGTGGGGTCATTTAACCCTCTCTATAAAAGTATTTTACAACTAATCTTCTCAGACCTACTGTATTAAAATGCTCGGAAAGCATATCCTATGACACTCCTCACATAAGTGTTTAGGATTCTCTCTTTCTCTCGGATGTATAATAAATTTATAACTAAAGGGGGGGGGAAAGGAAATCAACATCATTACTTGTCATAGCATATAACATTACATTGGCTTGGTTAAAGGAATTCAAACCTTCATCGCTTGGGCGTCAAGCATTATTTCTTTACTATCTATGAGGTCTTTTCAATTGGGTTGTGGGGTGAGGTGCAAGATAACTTATATGGAACAAAAACGGATGGGTTACATTTGGGTGGTCTAGGTTGAATTTGAGTGGAAGGGGTTATGCTATTATTTCCACGAATACACGCTGGTTTTGGTGGATGATGTGATTCTAATACACACATCATTTATACCCGGATGGAAAAATGCAATTTAATCGGACTAAATACACATAAAATATGGATAGATATGTTACACATATCGTTTTTGTATTATGTTGTTATGTCTTACAGGGTACATACGGATGAAAACAAAGCAAAGCAAAAACGGTAATTTTCAGGTGACTTTCGATGACGTTTTTACGTTTATCAAGGTTCAAACGAAGTCGTTCATTTTCCTCGATCACACCATTGGACAGAGCACGAAATTATGAGTCTAACAGTATCGGCCTTTCATATGTGAACCTTTTTATTTTGAACCCTTTTCGTCCCGGTTTGAACCTTTTTCGTCCCCGGCCCGACCCATTACAAGACCCGACCCGGCCCATGACCCGACCTAACCTGGCCCAAGACCCGACCTAGACCCGACCCAAGACCCGACCAGACCCGGCCCATGACCCGGTTGGCCACTACCGTTGACCAGCGGCTGACCACCGTTGACCGGTGGTCCGGCGGTGGTTGACCGGTGGTTCGGCGGTGGTCGGCTGTGGACCGCCGCCGTTAACCGTCGTTGGCCACCGTTGACTGCCGCCGTTGACCACCGTTGACCGGTGGTCTGGCGGTGGCTCCGATGACGACTGGCAAGCCACGTGGCACCACTCAGGTGGTGACACGTGGCATTCTAATGATTGCTAATCATATGTTACAGGTGACTGACATGTTAGTCCTAGGTACGAGGTGGCATGCTCAGGTGACGGCTGGCCAATCATAGACTGACACGTGTCATTCTACATGTGTCAGTCTGAGGTAGGCGTGTACTAACACGATGTCAGAGTGCAAGGAATCCGTGCCAATGATTGGCGTGGTGATTAAGCTATGATTAAGTCGGTGGTGATGCAAAATGACAAAAATG
>BQNB010200860.1:0-10957 GCA_026074375.1 Tanacetum coccineum
GACAGTTAAAACTGTTGGACTTTGGAATAATAGAACAAATGGTCCTTGTGATCTTTCTCCCTTTTTCGAGTTATAAATGACTTTCGAAAATAGCAAGTTTAGCCCTTGTGGTTGTTATAAAAGGACATGGGCTAGGGTTTTGGCTTTTCTGGCTTCGGCTTTGTTTTCTTCTGATTCTCGTGTCCGTGCTTGCTCGTTTTTGATTATTTTCTTGTGATTTTTGACTTATCCGTACCTGCGCACACAAAACACAAATACAAGCATATTTTTGCCATTTTTGGTCTGTTTTGGGTTTATTTGGGTTGTTTTAAGTATAAATGGATATGTGTATTTTACACTTATCAATAAGGCTTAAGGGTTGATCATTCTTTTTAATCTCTATCGGTACCAATATTCTAGAAAAGGTGACAAAACCATAAATGCACGCCCAAATCCATGACCGCGACACCTGTAATTGCTCACTCCTTAACTCGAATAAGCTAAAGAATAGGACCAAGTAATCTTTTCCAATAGTAATACACCAACAAAGGCGACAAAACCACAAATGCACGCTCAAATCTATGAATGAGACACATGTGATTGCTCACTCCCTCATTTAAGCAAACCAAAGGTTAGGGATTAGCCATGGGAAACATATACAATTGGTGTAAAATAAAGTAACAAAACAAATATATTAAGTCGAAACAAATAAAGAACAATGCTGCTAGCTACTTTCCTGACCATACCCATGAAAAAGACACAAATCATAGACTAACTCACGCTTTAACACTAGAAACACACGCTTTAGTAGTCATGAATTAAACTTACTCTTTAAAAACAAACCTAGTTGGCATTCCCATAACGACCAACTCCCAATCATCCATAATATAATATACAACAATAGTGGTGATATCTTCTACTTGATACAAACAATACATAGTTGGTTTATATTGCGACCAACTAAAAATAATATACAACAAAACTTTACATCGTTGGTTTATAGCACGTACCAACGAATAATCGATCTTCATAAATAATAAATTTGGTTAAGTTTAGACGAACCGATTATCTTACAAAGCTCTCCTTTTTTTTCTCTCATATATTTTTTTGTATTTTTTGTATTTTTTTGATTTTTTTATCATAACTAGAAAACGAAATAAAGGTGTAAAATTTCACCATTTCACCATCATAATAAATCTGGATGATATTTCTGATTATAATAGTGAAAGTAATAAACACACGGAAAATAAAAGACAACTACTACTTTCTAACCTAACCAAAGATAGAAAATACGCACACGAACATAAGAAGTACATACTTTTACACTAAAGCAACTAGCAACTGATAAAGGACTTAATCTACAGGGTAGGCTAAGGTGTAAAGGTGTAACAAAAGAAATTTAGTGGTGTAACAAATGAAAGGAATGGCTCAAAAGGTTTTTCTAGGGGTATCTTACTATAAAAATGAGAGTAAACAAAAGGGTTTATACGGGGGGTTAACTAACTAGTGTGGTTAGTTAATATCACAATATGTATAGGCTTTTTGGTGTAATCCTAAAAATTTACCAATTTAGAAAGGTCATTCCAATTATAAAAATAATACTCATTATAGTGGTCTCGAATAGTATACCAAGCCAAGTTCTAAAGTTTACTACAGTCATCAACACGCTGATATATTTGTGAAATTTTAGGTAAAAATTAGAAAACGGAATAGGCTTAACCCTCATGATATGGAAATAAGGGTTATGTGTGCGTGTTATGCAACTAATAATCTCACAAAAATATGCTAAAATTTTAAATTTAAGTATAAATTAGGCATATTATTGTAAAAATAAGGACAAATAGTGTTTTAATTATCCTCCTTCACTTAAGATATACAACGCCCACATTGTATAAATATAACATGAAGAATAGAAAATTAAAGAATTAGAATGGAAAACTCCCATGAGATTTGCTTGGTATGATCCTCCATGCTGCGTATATGAGCATGAATGTGTGTTGAAAAAGCGTCTAAATACCAGCATGACTACAAGTTTCCAGATAATATGTATACCATCAAATTCATCATTCATTCAGTAAGCTCTTGTATTAATGTTAGGAAAACAAAAGCAATTCCATCTCCAAATAATCGTCGGTTAGAAAATAAAAACAAAAACGAAAACTGTACAGGAAGTCGATATGCCGTATCCATGTTTCAGGATATGCCGTATTGAAACCTGTATGAAAATAAACCTAAGTACGGGTCAGAGGTCAAATACGCCGTATTCATAGTCATGAATACGCCGTATTAACAAGTCTGACAATAATGTTTTAAGTGCAAGAAAATAAAATGGATAACGTCCAGGTTGGATCAATACGTCGTATCCATTGAATTGGGTACGCCGTATCTATAACATGGGAAGACAAACCTGATAACAAAATTGAAAATACTGTCCGGGTTGTCTCCTGACAAGCACTTTTGTTTACAGAAAAGTCTTTAAGTTAGAGTTGCTCCAACTTCAACCCATCCATATAAAACAGCTTGGGGTCAAACAGGATGCCAAATGGCACATACAAATTTTGAATAAGATTTATTAGCATCCCTCTGTTAAAATAATTCCAAATCAGGATAATACTACTTGACTCTGCGAGAAAAGTTTTAGTATTGAAAAATTTACTAATTGCATCTTGACTTGTTTCCAAAAGTTTATTTGACACTTGTGCATAGGTACCAACATCTATACTTATTATATTACGTAATGGTTCGATAGATATATCCCTCGAAGACTGTTTGATATTGATTTTATCATCATCCTTGTCCGTATCCAACTTTGAATCATTGATAGAAAATATGTTAAAAGGAAATAGATCATTATAGGATATAACATTATATTCCTCATCATCATATTCGGAAAATGATGTTTCATTTTTCAAATTAACTTCATCGACATACTGAGGACTTACCGTGGGTTCAGATGAGAACTCTGAGAATTCTAATTCAGATGTTAATGCATCCGCGCAAACTATAGCTGAGAATTTTGTTTTAAAAATTCTGAGGTCGTTAATGTCATCAACATACCTGATCTTACCATACATAGTAGTTTCCCAGTTATACGTTTTACCATTTCTAAGAGCTTTCTCGGTTTTATACTGAACATATTCTTCCATAGTCATATCCTGGTCCTCTATTTCCTGTAATAAATTGGCTACGAAGACAGTAAAAGGTCAAATAGACTAATACGTCATATTCAAAAGACTGAATACGCTTTATTAAGGCTTGATGTCGAATAGTATTGGTTTTGAAAAAAATGGATACGCTGTATTCGAAAGTATGAATACGCCGTATTGAGTATTCGACTTAGAAGAATAACAACAAGATTTTAACAACGCAAAAAACACACAAAACACACAAACATACAATATGAAAAAATATACAATGCAAGCTAAACTAAATTACACTAAATCTAAACTAAAAATACAAATAAACAAGAATTAAACAAACTCACTCACCGGCAATGGCACCAAAAACTTGATGCGTGTCGTTGTGTGTAGGTAATTTATTTATCAAGTTTTATTATTTATATTTTACCGACTTTACCTATTAACAAACACTAACGGCCAGTGTACCCGATCAATTATAGGTTCGTTGGTAAGTAGGGTGTCGAATACTAAGAGCAAACGTTAATAATTAAGTCTATCAGTATTTTAGTTATCTATGTTAGTCCTAATTTATCCTAGTTAATTCTACTTAAACCCAAACTAACGCAAATAGGGGGTTTTCAGCCGGAGATACTGGCATGAGTTTGGGTTTAACTAATCTAAATGATGATAGTTAACACACACAAGTTGACAAACAAAAGATAAAGAAGTAGTCAAGCCTAATGTAAGGAAAACGTATTAACCATGTTTAATCCAATAAAACACAGGTATTGTCTATGAGTGAAATGATTGTTTTACTTCATTGGTGATATATCATTCTTAAGCTTAGGTGGGAATTTTCCCTAAACTCTAGGTTTGTATTCCAGTTAATCCTGTCATAATTAACCTAAACCTACATAAAGCATTCACAGTTGATTATAATGTATCTAGGAGACAATATTGGTGATTATATTGAAACCTAGCTCATTAAGGCTTTACTAACTTATTGCTTAACAGCTATTTATGTACTAGTAGTCAACTGTCCAAATCTTCTCCTAAGAAAACAAAACGTTATGTGTAATCCTAAGTCATCGCTTAATCTACCTATTCACTTAACCAAAGGCAAAGACAGGTCAATATTTGTGACCTTATTGCTCTAGATATAGAAATGTTTGATGCATTAGCTTTTTAATCGATTATGTAACAAGTTCACCCTTTTTGTGAGATGCAACAAAGGATTGAGGTAGATCGCCGGCTGAGGCAACAGTTACATAAGAGAGGAGGATGTTCTTGCACTTGGACGTTTCACTAATACCAACTACTTCAAGCCAATTAAAGTCCGTGATTCATAGACATGCACTTCTTAAGGGGAAGTCTTCAGATGATCCCTACTTGAGTTGATAAGACAAAAAGGGGAAGAGTGCATGGATCGAGGGGAAGTCTTCATCTATATTAGCTTCAGGGGAAGCTCGTGCTTATGAGTTTTGTCATTATCAACTAGGGGAAGATTGTTGGGAATTATAGATTGAGTTGATATGACAAAATAGATGAAGGACTTAAATGTTAAAGGACCTAAATGTTATTAACTATTCTTGTAACCCTAATCCCTCTAGTATATAAAGAGGGGTAGGGATCTTGGTTGGGGCAAGGATTGATATACAATGTAAACCAAAGGTGTGTGTGTGTTCTCTAGGCGTCAACCCTTATAAGGCGCCTAGGTTAGTTAGCTAGCTTATTAGTAGCTTATTAATAGCTTATTAATAGTATAGTAAGCCTTGTATCCTGATCAAATACAAATGAAAGGCTTCATCTTTATTAGTAAAACCTTGATCTAAATTATGATTGTTTTAATTGTTATTCCGCGTTAATCATGATTATGATATCCTAGATGAGTCAGATCCTTTTGACTCAACAGAAATGGTTGTTTGTAGTTCTATCCCAGACTCTAGCTAACGCTCTATCTATATTCCTAGATCGAGTGGAATGATAGGTTAAACACATACTTAATCACATAAACGAGTATGAAGTGATAAACATAATCAACACGCAACGAATAAGTAAACAATCAATATAAACAGACCAAAAATTAAATTATCATAAACACGGCTAATACCGAAAGGTATTAGCCGATAGTTATTGTAACGATACATGAATTCATAGATGAACGATTAAAGTACATAAATGTAACCCTAACCAAACGTGTATATAGAGTGTAGAGATTACAAGGGTTTTCCTATGGATTAGAGCACTTTGAAGGACCTTCTTGCTTCTTTAAATCTCCTAAGAATCGAACTTAGTGGTTAAAAGCATATAAAATTAGCCGGTTGGCATTCGTGGCACCATAAAAATCGTTTAGGTCTTCTATTTATAGGGTTTGGAATTCAGTCGATACGCCGTATTGAAAGGGTTCAATACGGCGTATTGGGGTAACTTGGCGTGGGCTCCACGAATATTATATTCTAGAATATTCATAAACCATCACTTAATATGGCGTATGGGTCTTTTGGATACGGCGTATAGCTCTCTTCTCGTCATGGATGTCTTGTTAAGTTAGGGCACAGATACGCTGTATCTTCTTGATGGATACGGCGTATTGAGGTAAAACGAATTGGTTCTTCTTCGTTGACCAAAGTATTATATACGTCGTATCGTTGATGTGGATACAGCGTATTCTTCAAAGTCAGGCAATGGACTTTTATTTCGTCAAAGTATTGGATACGGCGTATACTTCTAGAATGATATGGCGTATAGGTTGTCAGAATCAGTAGACTTTCTTGAACTCTTTGTTTGTGCTCCAAAATGTGTGCCTTTTACTAACTTTCACCAAATGCTCGATAATTACTGCTATTAATAGAAATAAGCAATTAAGTATCAATTCATATATAAAATAATGTAAATCAAGCAATAAAGACAGGATAAATGATGCTATAAAATAGACGTTATTTGATGTCATCATAAGGGTAAAACTATAATTCTGTCAAAAAGTAAGAAAGATAAAGCAGTAATAAATGTACTTTTCTTAAACTTTGTATTTTTTGTCGGGGAATAATATTTTTGGGATGGGGGAGTATAAACCAATAGAATTTTAGATTATCCTTGGATACGAATCAGAGAAGTGTGAAGTGCACACTCGTTTAAAGTAGGATGTTTTCAAGCATGACAAAGATAAGAGGGTCAAAGGGCAGTGCCCCTTGCTGGGTAAGGGGCAACGCCTCAAAACCTAAATGATTTCTGTGAATCATGTATTTTAGAGTTTTAGTAAAACTGAGTATTTTAAAATTTTAATAATAAAGTTCGGTATCTTTTTTTTAGGAAAATGTTGCCTAATAAAGTTAGGTGTCTTTACCACACACTAAATCAGACTCACATAACTTGCACCAATCTGTGAAAGCCGAGCAGTGATGGCCTATAAATTTGTACACACTTTGAAGCATAAAACCTACTCAATGCATTACACATACCTTTCGCGTCGATATTTCCATCATCTTTATTGCAACATCACGACATCTAACTGACATTTCTCGATAGCCTAAACACGAAAGCAAAGACTGAATTAATACTCAGACCGAGAATACTAATTTCATGTGCGGCAAGTGTGCAACTTACATATTTACATGCTTTTTTTATGCAAATGCAGTTTAATTTCCAACACGAAGTCCTAGGCATTTATGTTCCTTTAAAAGGAACATTGAAATGATCATATATAAAAGATAAACATCCTGATATTTCAAATATTCAAGGCAAGAAATAAGAACCGAATGCATAACATTTAATTGTTCATTTAGCCTTTAGCGCTTTGCAATCTAAGCAAATTATACTCATTTTCATTGAAGCCATTTCTCTATTTACACATTTGATTTATAAGAAATCAAACCTAGAGCAGACTAATCTTATATAAAATGAACTATTTTTGTAGCTAAAAACCATCCCTCAATCCAAAACATAAAACTAAAATACAAAATCCTAACAACTAATAAGCTGACGGAAACAAAGAGTTTTATATAAGGGCTAACAAACGTAACATCAACAATGAACAAAAATATAAAAAACAAATACATTTAACAATTCAAAAAAGAATCTTTACCTCGCGTACACAGGCATTTGAATTCGTCAAAAACCGACCCGTAATTATCCGAACGCAACTCTCTCTTGCCTGCAACAATCAGAGTAGACATGAGAGATATATATAAACAACAATTCAAAGATGGAATGAAGCGTTTTAACCAAAAAAATTCCAATTCAACCAACCTAAGAAAAAAATTCGTGGAACTAACTCAACATGGCTAATTAAACATCTAGCTAATCCGTGAGCACGTTGACGTCCATAGCCTTGTTTACTTCAGTTAACACGGAAGCTTTATATCAATTTTCTCCATCTCCTCACCTGAACATTATTGCACCAAGTTGGCAATTCTTTGATACCCTATACACAATTAATGCACAAATTTAGATATCATATTTGCATTTATATTAGAAACATGTTCATGCAACTATAAAATTATAACTAACCTAAAGACAGAACTATCATTGCCTAACAAATGCCATATAAAGTATACTCACAAATCAGTGGCCTCTGAAAATAAAAGAGGCAAGTGTGATAACACAGATGTGTGTGCTCAAAAACATTCTGACTGCATCATGAACAAAACTCCCACGACATCACTGGCAACCTGAAAACATTAAATCAAATATAAGTAAACATTCGGAAAAAACTATGTGCCTCTAAATACATTTTTAAAATTTTAGAACTATAAAATATAACCAACATTACGACAGTAGAAAACCTAAATCAAATGTAACAAACTTTTTTTAAACAACTGGTATACATAACAACGAAGCTGAAACTTGAGAGTGTGGTAGTCATTTTAACTCACAACCGTTGCTAGCTCCAGATAAAAAGTTGTCTGATGACATCAAATAACATCTATTTTATAGCATCATTTATCTTATGTAATTAACCCATTTTGTATAATTATTGCAAAAAATTGTTACTTAATCGTTTGTATTTGAGAATTGCAGTAATTACGGAGTACTTGGTGAATATTAGCAAAAGGCGCACTATCTAGAGCTTAAACAAAGATATTTTGAAGATTACTGTTCTGATAACCAATACGCCATATCCATCAATAAAGATACGGCGTATCCGTGCCTGCACTCACTAAAGACCACAAAGGAAACATGATCAATATGCCGTATCCAGAGAAGACCAATACACCATATTAGAGATATAAAAGGTGAATATCTTGGAAGATATCAAACGTGGTCCCTACTCCAAGAAACCCTAATACGCCGTATCCAATACCTTGGATACACCATATCGACACCGACTCCAGACCTTATAAATACAAAAATCAAAAATGAGTTTTAAGTGTGCTAAATCATATACTCAATACCTAAACCACAAAAGTCGGTTTTTAGAGGAGAAAAAGAGCAGAAGAGGTCTTGCAACGCATTCCATTCCATATGAGACAACGTGTAATTTCTGATGCTTTTGTAATCGTTCATTTTTTGGTATGATTCGTTAACTCGGTTAGTTTACCTTGGCTAATCCATTATTCTTGTATTAATTATAATGTTTGAAGGCTAATACCTTCGGGTATTAGCCATTATTATAAAGATCTAAATGTTTGGTTTTGTTTATATCTCGATTTCTTAATTTATCATTGTATGCCTGTTTATGTTTATCAATTTATACTTGTTTACGTGCTTTTGTATGCGACCTATCATTCAACTGGATCTAGTGATAGGGAGCAAGTAATCTAGATGTCGGGATGGCTCTCCATATAGTGATTTATACATCTAGAATCATAGGATCATAATTATTGTCCTTCTAAATTCGTGTTAGGGATACGCTTCTGGCTTAACTAGTTAACGGATATTGCCTTTAGTTTAGTGAACAAGTTGACTAGCAGGTGAACCTAGATAATTCAACAAATAACATTCTGATTCCATTGGATAGTTAGACAAGTGGACTACTAGAGTATAAATTGCCTTTAAGCAGTAAGTGGGTAAAGGCTTTATGAGCTATGGTTTAACAAGATCACCATTGCTTTAATCCTTAAGATAGATTATAATCAGCAAATAAGGATGCTTTATGCGGATGCTTTAATTGTGACAGAATTAATGTGTCTAGGTCTTAGGATGAAGTCCCGCCTAAGTCTAAGAATGATTTGCCACTTCGAGATAAGTAATCATTGCACTGAATAAACAAACCAACTTCTAATCGAATTAATGATGGCTAATACAATTTTCTATTATATGGCTTGACCGCTCTTTTATCTTCTGTTAATTTGCTTGCGTAGATTAAAGTGTCTTGAATTGATTGTAGTCACCATCAAACCCGTGCCAGTCTCTCAGGCTGAAAACCCCTTTACCTGTTAGAATTAGGATTAGAACTAACATAGGATTAGCATAGGTTTGACTTAGATTAGATAACCAAAAATATTAATAAATAGAGAGATTTAACCTCGCTTCAAGTGTTCGACATCCTACTTACCACGAGTCTACCACCGACCGGGTACACTGCCCGTTAAAGTGTTGTTTTTGGTTAAATAAGCAAAATATAAATTTAAAACTTGAATCATAAAAATATACACCACATAACGACACATCAAGTTTGTTGGCGCCGTTGCCGGGGAGTGAGAATTTAATCTTGATTTTTATTTTATATTTTGGTTTTTAGATTAGATCTAACCCTTAGGAGCTAATGTTAGTGTTATGACTCTCTCGACCTACCTTAACTTAGGATTAGGCGAATTAGCTCACACTAAGTTGACAGTTGAATTAGCAGACAGGACAGTGAACTATCCAAAAGGAATAACTAAAAACGTGCTAGTAGGTATTGGTAAAATTGTTTTCCCAGTAGACTTTATAATTATAGATATGCCCGAGGATATTATAACAACCCGTAATTTTCATCAATGTAATTATCCATCTACTAAATTAGATGCACTGTAATATCTATCTATTAAATTAGATGCACTTTATATACCACCTTTTTACAGGAATTTTTTTGCTTTATCTCATTATGCAACGTAACTTGCATCTCTAAAGTAAACGAGCTCACGCAACCTCCACCAATGCCATCTATATCTATGTTTATATCATGTAAACATCCTAATATGTCAAGTCTATATCCTAATATCATTTTTACCAAGTACATTATCCATTTAACGTACTTTTCAAAACGTTATTTCAAAACAAGCATTAAACGTTAACGTTTACATCTAAACCCTAATTATATGTAATGTATACATATAAAATGAATGTGCAAGCCTCTAAAGCATGTGTACAAGTATCAATACACAACATTTGAATATCTTTTCCCTCCTGAATCAAGTTATAACTTTTTAAAGCATAATGTACAAGCTAATCATACCTAAAAACCTAATTAGGTCATTTAAGCTCCTAAATCATGTTTAAACTTTACCACCACTTTAGCACAAGGTACAAGCACTTAATGCATGACTTCTAAACCCTAAATCTAAACCCTAATTCATCCTAAAACTCTAATCTAAAACCCTAAACCCTAAACAAAACCCTAAAACCCTAATTTCACTTTAAACCTAAAACTAAACCCTAAACTTAATCCTAACACTAATCCTAACACTAAAACTTAATCCTAAACCATAAACTATCACTAATCCTAACCTTAATCCATGTTTTAAAACCCTAAGCCCTAAGCCGAACCAAAACCAAACCAGTGACCCATTTTCACTCAGTTTGACCCATTTTTAAACCAAGCAAGCTACCTAGCACCACCATGACTTCACCACCATGTCACCAAGCAGCTTACAAGCACCTCTATCACCACCCTTAAGCACCAAGTCTTGCTTTGTCACCTCCTTGTCACTTGTGGTTAG
>BQNB010200867.1:0-10956 GCA_026074375.1 Tanacetum coccineum
ATTTTAGTCAATACGGTGTATGGGTCTGAGAATACATTATCCTATTTTATCAATACGCCGTATTCAATTTAACTGAATACGTCGTATTCAGGTTTTAAAATTGGGTAAAATTTGGCCAATACGCCGTATTGATTCTGCAATATAAAAACGAAAGGAGGTTTCCCTAGTTTTCCCATTTTGACCCAATTAAAACTCCTACTAACATCTAAACCATGAGGGGGAAAAAGGCATTCAAACTCTTTATGGCATAAACCCTTAAAACCAAATCCTATCCAAACCCTAATTCTAATTGAAATTCGAAAACACAAATTGAAAGAAAGGGGTGAGACACTTATCGTAGGATTGAGATAGACGAATGGATGATTATAATAACAAACGATCTCCAAGATTTGGTTCAGTAAAAATTTTGTGTGTGTGTGTGGAGTGAAAATGTGTGGTAAAATTTTGTGTGTATGTGGAGTGAAAATATGTGTGGAGGGGTTTTTATACCCAAACTCGATACGCCGTATCAATGTTTGATGAATATGCCGTATTGGCGGATTATGTTGACTTAGTCAACGTAGGTTAAAAATAATGGATACGCCGTATAGGTTTATTCCTAATACGTCGTATCCTTTCTTGGAGACCAATTTTCCTAAAGATTTAACAAAGTAAAGAAAACGTACCTTGGCCTTCGCAACATTATCGTACAATTACCATCCTTATAATACTGCTTAGGGTTAAACGAAATGCCAAACGGCACATATAAATTCATAATGAGAAAGAATAGCATTCCGTTTATGTAATATCTCCAAATCATGATTTTTACTTTTAAGTTTATGGCAAAACTTCCCGTTCTGAAAGTTTTAGTGACTTGATCGTGACTCGTTTCAGAAAGCACACTTGACCCATGTATAATTTCATTTCCTTCTGAAGAATGTATTATATCGATTTTATTATTATCATTGTCCTCGTCCGATTTTAAATCATTGGGATGAATAACGTTGAAAGGGAATAGATCATTAAAGTACAGAATGTTTTGTTCCTCTTCATCATATTCGGGCAATGATGTCTCATTATTTAAATTGAATTTATCGATATGTTGAGGGTTTAAGGTCGGTTCAGTTAAGTAATCAGATTTAGACTTTCGAGCATCATTGTATTCAATGGCTGGAAATTCATTCTCAAAATCTTTAAAGAAGTCTAAATCATCAACATAACTGGTCGTAGGCTTGGGTGGCGGAAAAGAAGGTATACTAGCTTTTTCATTATTGTTCTCCAGATCCGTTTTCAAATTGTTGACAGAAATCATTTTATAAGAAAACGAGTTTTTGTCATAAATTATTATGTAATCCTCATTGTCGGATTCATCAAATGATATTCTAAAGTCAATCTCATCGTTGACAGGAGTACTTACTTAGGATTTGCACAAAAGTGCATCCTGAGGTGTAAAGGCATCGTCAATGACTATAGCTGGGAATTCAGCTTCCACAGATCTAAGGTCATGAAGATCATCATCAACCCTGATCTTCCCATATGTATCAGTTTGCCAGTTAAACACCCGACCACGCCTATGAGCTTTTTCTTCTTCGAGCTTGATATATTCTTCCATAGTCATGTTGGGATCATCCATCTTGAAATAATCTTACTAGAAAGGTAGTTAAATAACCAATACATCATATTCAGAGGACTGAATACATCGTATCACACAAACACAATAAACAAACAAGAATACAAGTAATTCTAAACTACACTACTCCTAAGGGTTAGATCTAATCTAATGTTAAAAACCAAAATATCAAATAAAAATCAAGATTAATTTTAACTCCCTGGTAACGGCGCCAAAAACTTGATGTGTCGTTGTGTGGTGTATATTTTTATGATTCAAGTTTTAAATTTATATTTTGCCGACTAAACCAAAAACAACACTTTAACGGGCAGTGTACCTGATCGGTAGTAGCTTTGTGGTAAGTAGGGTGTCGAACACTTGAAGCGAGGTTAAATCTATCAATTTAATTAATATCTTGTTTATTTAATCTATGTTAATTCTATTCTATTCTAAACCTATGTCAGTCTTAATCCTAATTCTAACGGGAAAATAAGGGTTTTCAACCTGAGAGACTGGCATGGTTTAGTTGGTGACTACAATCAATTCAAGGCACTTTAACCTACGCAAGCAAATTAACAAAAGATAAAAGAGCGGTCGAGCCAAATATAAGAAAACTATATTAACCATTATTAATCCGATTAGAAAGTTGGTTTGTTTATTAAGTGCAATGATTTCTTCTCTTGATGTGTCATATCATTCTTAAGACTTAGGTGTTACATCATCCTAAGACCTAGACACATTAATTCTGTCATAATTAAAGCATCCACATAAAGCATCCTTATTTGCTGATTATAATCTATCTTAGGAATTAAAGCAATGGTGATCTTCTTAAACTCTAGCTCATAAAGACTTTACCCACTTACCGCTTAATGGTGATTTATACACTAGTAGTCCACTTGTCAACTATCCAATGGAATCAGAACGTTATTTTTTGAATTATCTAGGTTCACCTTCTAGTCAACATGTTTAATAAACCATTGGTAATATCCAATTAACTAGTTAAGCCCGAAGCGTATTAATATCATCAAATAACGTCATACTTTACTATCATTTATCCTAAGTATTTTGCCCACTTTTATATAATTATTGCAAGATATTGGTACTTAATTGCTTAAACTTGTTATTGCAGTAATTATGGAGTCACTTGTGAAGAAGAAGCAAAAAGGCGCAATTCTAGAGCTTAAACGAAGACATTTGAAGAAAGTCTTAAAACTGAATCAATACGCCGTATCAAGAAGGAAGATACGGCATATCCGCGCCAGCTCATCACAAGAACGCGTATTGATCAATTCCTAATCCGGCGTATCCACTACTTCTCTATACGCCGTATGCACAGCTGTTCATCAGTCAAAGAATCGCATTAAATGTGATTGATGGTAATTAAGCTTGATTGATTTAATCTTATCGCAGACTTCAAGGAAATTAACCCTATACGCCGTATCCACTACCCTCGATACGGCGTATCCAGGGATTTTCAGACACTATAAATACAAAGCTTAAAAACGAGTTTTAGTGTGCAAAAACATATTCTCTCTATAACACACTTCTGAAGTCGAATTTCCCAAGCCAAGAAGAGCAGCCAAGGTCGAGCACCATTCATAATTCCATAGAAGACATCGTGTAATTCTAACTTTATTAATCATTTGATTTTCTTAATTGTTTGATCACGCTTGTAATAATGACCATGATTGTGGGCTAATACCCTTGGGTATTAGCCATATTAATGAAGATTATAATGTTTGATTTGTTTTAATCTGGCTTTGCTTAATTTATCATTGTTGTCTAATTATGTTTATCGCTTTATACTTGTTTATGTGCTTGTACATGCGACCTATCATTCAACTAGGTCTAGGGAGACCTAACTAGTAAACTAGATGCCGAGATAGCTCTCCATGTTGTGTTTTATATGCTCGGACCAATAGGATCACAAATGAAACCTTATCTTTAACCCTTTGATTATGAGCTTAGTTGGACCGGCAGGTGACTCGATAATTGTTCAACCAGTATTGTTCTTAATTAATTGGTAATTGATTTTGGTGGTGGACTACCGGTGTATAATTCAACATCAAGCAATAAGTGGGTAAAGTCCCGATGGGCTAGGGTCTTAACAAGATCACCACTGCTTTAATTCCCTATGATAGATTATAATTAAACTAGAGGATACTTTATGCGAATGCGTTAATCGTGACAGGATTGTTCGTGTCTAGGTCTTAGGAAGAAGTACCGCCTACGTCTTAAGAATGATATGCCACTTCGAGATAAGCAAGCCTAATTAATCAAACCAACATTTAATCGGATTTAATATGGTTAATATAGTTTTCTATTATTTGGCTCGTACCACTCTCTTGTATTGTGTTATTTTATTTAGTGTGTATTGTGGTTAGAATTGTTATTTGTCACCATAAACCTGTGCCAGTCGCTCAGGCTGAAAACCCCTATCTTATTAGACAACGTATATAGCATAGGTTTAACTTGTAATTAGACTAATATAGAATAGATAAATACAAATAGGATAATTGGTTAACTCTCACTCTTAGTGTTCGACACCCTACTTACTATGAAGCTACATCTTGACCGGGTACTCTGCCCGCTAAAGTGTTGTCTTTAGGTAGTCGACTAAATATAAATGTAAAACCCTGATAATAGAAATTAACACCTACACGACACGGCACATCACGTATCTTAGACACAGATTTAAAAGGACAATATTTGTGATCCTATGGTTCTAGATGTATAAATCACTATAGGGAGAGCTATCCCAGACTCTAGATTTACTTGGTCCGTATCACTAGATCCAGTTGAATGATAGGTCGCATACAAAAGCGCGTAAACAAGTATAAATTAATAAACATAAACAAGCATTCAACAATAAATCAAGAAATCAAGATAAACAAATACCAAACATTCAGATCTTTATAATAATGGCTAATACCCAAAGGTATTAGCCTTCAAACGTCATAATAAATACCAAAGCAATTATTTAGCCAAGGTAAACTAACCGAGTTAACGAATGATACCAAAACTGAACGATTACTATAGTATATGGTATTATAGGTTGTCTCCTATGGAATTGATAGCGTTGCTTGACCTCTTATGCTTTTTTTCTCCTCTGAAAATTGACTTTTATGGTTTAGGCATCGAGAATATGATTTAGCACACTCATAACTCATTTTTAAGTTTTGTATTTATAGGTTCTGGAAGTCGGTTCGATACGCCGTATCTAAGGGATTGGATACGGCATATTAGAGTTTCTTGGAGTAGGGACCACGTTTGATATCTTCCATAATATTCACATACTATATCTTTGATACGGCGTATTGACATCTTCTGGATACGGCGTATTGAACTTTATTCCATTGTGGTCTTTGGTGAGTGTAGGCACGGATACGTCGTATCTTCCTTGATGGATACAGCGTATTGGTTGTCAGAATCATTAATATTTAAAATATCTTCGTTTAAGCTCCAGAATGCGCGCCTTTTGCTAATATTCACCAAGTACTCCATAATTACTACAATTCTCAAATATAAACGATTAAGTAACAATTCTTTGCAATAACTATACAAAATAGGTTAATAATGCGGGATAAATGATGCTATAAAATAGACATTATTTGATGTCATCAGGAAGCAACATCGGACACGTGTCTTGATTAAACATCATCTCGTGCACCAAAACTTAAAAGTATTTGCTAAAAGGATGTCATCTCTTTTTGGCACATATTATCGCAAAGAAGGCTAAGACAAGTCGGAGGATGAGCGACTTGAAGACGTACCAATTGTTTGAGACTTTTTCGAAGTATTTCCCGAAGACTTGTCAGGTATTCCACCAGCCCAAAAAGTGGAATTTTAAATTGATTTGATACCTGGTGCTGCACCTGTAGCACGGGCACCTTATCGATTAGCTCCGCTCGAGATGAAAGAATTGTCAGATCAACTGCAGGAACTTTACGACAAAGGCTTTATAAGACCCAGTTCCTCACCTTGGGGAGCTCTGGTCTTGTTTGTCAAGAAGAAGGATGGATCATTCTGGATGTGCATCGATTACCAAGAATTGAAGAAGCTAACGGTAAAGAACCGTTATCCGCTTCCAAGAATTGATGATTTGTTCGATCAACTTCAAGGGTCGAGTGTCTACTCGAAGATCGACATAGGATTGGGTTATCATCAACTGAGAGTTCGTGAAGAAGACATCCCGAAGACCGCATTCAAAACTTGTTACGGCCATTATGAATTTCAAGTTATGCCTTTTGGCTTGATGAACGCACCAGGTGTATTTATGGACCTCATGAATCGGGTGTGCAAACCATATATGTACAAGTTTGTGATTGTCTTTATTGACGACATTCTGATCTACTCAAAGAGCAAGCAAGAGCATGAAGAGCATCTTAAGTCAATCTTAAAGTTGTTTAAGAAGGAAGAGTTGTATGCCAAATTTTCTTAATGTGAATTTTGGATTCTCAAAGTACAGTTCCTTGGTCACGTGATTGACAGTCAGGGTATTCACGTGGACCCTGCCAAGACCGAGTCTGTTGGGAATTAGAGGCTTCTACTACTTAATGTTGCTGGTTCAAGTTTGTGCTACTGCTGAAGATTAGAGAAAACAGTCTAAGTCATTAGTACTGTTAGTATAAATAGTTAGTACCGCTAATGTGATATGCATGAGATATATTAGGAATAGATATGTATTGATTAATAGACGCTTATTGTAAGCCTGTTAGGGTTTCCTTGATGTATAAAAGGAACCCTACGACATAGTTAGAGATATAGCTAGAATTCATATCTCATAGTTAGTTGTTTTATAGCTTCAAGGTTATCTTGTAACTCTATCACTATTCAGAGTGATTGTTATATATTGAGGCTGAAAGTTTAGTTTACTTGTGTGTTCATTGTTAATCTTCTTATTGCTTAAAGTCTAGATTCCGCATAGAATTTAAGTTATCTCACAAAGTTTCTATCTTAGTAGTTTTCGATTTATCCAAGGTTACTAACCTTTATACAAGCTAAAAAAGATCAAGACCTATTCAGAAGGGATCAACAAGTGGTATCAGTACTTTTTGAGAAACTTTGAATAAGAAGAACTCTAACTTTACTCAAGATCTATTATTCAAAGAAAAGATGGAGTCACAATCAGAAACTTCCCAAACGGTATCTGCACTAAAACTTCCAGTACTCAAAACTGGGGAGTATGATCAATGGAGCATGAGGATGGAACAATACCTTACTTTCACCGATTATGCCCTTTGGGAGGTAATGTTGAGTCCCAAAACTCTAGATCTACTTCCTTAGGTTATAAGGTTATTATTACCTTGGTAATCACAAGATAATAATGTGAGAAACTTTGTTGAATTGTTTCACCAAAGGCTATGCGGAATCTAACCTTTAGTGTTTAAGAAGAATAACAATGGTAATGGAATGGAACAGTAAATAACCAACAAGCCTTAATATTATTGATTGAATAATATGAGTACTCAAAAGTACTAGGGTTTACAAAACCTTAAAGCTATGAGAAAGTCTATAGAGGATCTATGTAAGTGATCTGTATCTTTTTCTAAACTAAGAACTTCTTTTATAGACAAAGGGTCCTGTACATGATAAGACCTAACTAGATCTCTTAAATCACAGGGATAATCAGAGTACATTCGATATATAACAATAACGCGTATTTGACTATGTGTAGATCTTATCTTCATGCTGCAGTTGAAAGTCTTCAAGCAGTGGAAACCTTGCATTGGGAAAATATACTAACAGTGGGAAGTTCTTCTAACAGTGGGAACCATTTAACTAACAGTGGGAATCCCTTAGCATTTTATTCCCAACAATCCTCCCCTAAACTTGATACTTCACCTTCATATCAAGTTTCCAGAATAAAATGATTTCCTGGAGAGGATGCTTCAAACCCCTTATTCCTTCTTGAGCTGTCCTCTAATTAGGTTGATCATCTGAATCACATCTTCATTAAATTCACTTACTTCACACTTGTGATCAAGCATCTTCTTAAGTGTAGTCTTTTGAAAAGGATACTCAACATCATCAAGCATGTAGATAATCATTCCTTCCATTGACAAGCAGTGTACTTTACATGATTTGTACATCTTCCAACTCTTAATAGGAGCTTCAAACTGCCATAGTAGATCAGTGGCAACAGGTTCAAACATGACCTTTAAAGGCCAAAACAGACATTTTTCCAGGTCACTCTTTGGGAGTTCTGTCTTGAACCTATCTTTGACTAGTTTCCATAGTGTCACCAAGTCATCTCTGTCAAAATCCTTAAGCATAGACTCAAAGTAAGGATATACCTTTGGTGCTTGTCCAACTCTGAATATCTGGTATACCTCCCTTAGCTTGTCCTTGTAAATTTTCCAATCACATATGGGTACCTTGACAACTGAAGGAGTAATATTCACTGAAGTCTCTTCCCTAACTAGCACTGCCCATTGTTGAAGATTGATAATCTCATCCTGATTATCACTTTCTTGTTGTTCTTGAGCTGAAACATCACTTGTCTTCAACCTTTTTGCCTTGACTTTCTCCAATAGGATTCCTGACCTCTTGAGACTTTCACTTTCTTTCTTGGAATCCATAGGCACAAAATCTTGTATGCTTTCCCAAACTGGAATAAACTTTTCTTCTAACTGATCAAAAGTCATTCCCCTGAGGTCTTTTGTCTTCCATCCAGCATGGCTTCTTAAGACAGATGTGTAAAATTTTCTTCTTTCAGATTTTGATGCCAACCTTTGTTGCTGAGCTTGGTATTTCTTGATTCTAGCAAAATCTTTCTGATAGTTAATGAGTTCTGTGATTAACTCAGTCTTCTCTTCAATGGTCAGATCATTTTCAGCTTCCTCATATTCTGCCATATGTTTGTTAATCATCACATTACTCCTGTCAAGCTCATTAATCATTTGTCTAAGATCTTCTTCAGCATGAATTCTGGCAATCTCTGCATCTCTTTCAATCTGTTCTCTTATGCTTTGATCTTCATGAACAAATTCTTCTTGTAATTCTCTAGCCAATTGTAAACTCATTTGTTCTTGAACTTTAGCTTTAGCAGGCTTCTCTGGTTCTGTCATAATCTCCTTCCCTTTCCTCTTGTCTTCCTTCCCAGCAGATGGTATACTAATAGGAATAGGAGATATAAATCTGATGACTACCTTGTTATGCACATTGTTTCTAGTGTGTGCCTAAATGTGATAAATGTGGAGTAACGATTAACTCGACCTAAAAATTAAAATCTTAAGAGTTAATCCTAACGCTTCTTAGTTTGATATTGCTCATCCAAACATGTCGAAAAATACATATGAATTATGTATCTCGATCTTCGTTCATGAGATCATTATGCATGTGTTTGAAAACATTTTTAAGTTGTATTGACAATGTACAACCACAATTTTATTATGTTCCTAACGTGAGTAATTTGAAAATAAAATTGGGGTTTTGGTTCAAAATTAATTTTTCAACAACTTCACTAATGTATGCAAATCCTATGTCTACGGGAGGCATATTAGTTATACATTGTATCCTAGTAGTCTTAATTGTACAATATTGAAAGAAAAATAAAAAATTCCCAATTTCAATTTTAGTGTTCATCATGAACCCTAGACTTAAATTGAAAGAAAATAGATGAAATGACTTACAATTGATGATCTTTAAGATGTTATTAGTGATTATAGGTGTTGATTTGATCTTCAGTTATAGTTTTAGTGGTTGATTTTAAGTTTTTGGGGTGTTGTGTTCGTGTTCGTCGTTGCAGATATGAAAGAGGGTGTTTGTTTTTGTGTTTTGAAAATTTTTAGTTAAGTGTTCAAATTTAGTGTCTGCTGATGGCGGTCCCATATCGCCTGGCAGTCCCAGATATATTGAGGGGCC
This sequence comes from Tanacetum coccineum, assembly GCA_026074375.1. Lineage (NCBI taxonomy): Eukaryota > Viridiplantae > Streptophyta > Magnoliopsida > Asterales > Asteraceae > Tanacetum > Tanacetum coccineum. The sequence continues at coordinate 9,455 of BQNB010200867.1, forward strand.
ACCTAGGGTATGGGGGCCACCCTCAGTGAGGGGTTTTGGACTTAGTTTTTGACGAGAATTTTACAAATAGGAGTGACATTTTAATTTGCATTTCGCGAATTAAAAATGATTAAGGTACTTCGGATGAAGTATTTAAGTTGTCACGACACGGAATGGAACACAGACTAAAATTAAGACAGAAGAAAGAGAAGCGGACTAGTATGATTTATGGAATGTGTTCCATCATTCCTAAACCAAGACGAAGATAGTTAAATGATTCACGTTTAAGGGGTTTCGTAAGAATGTCGGCGATGTTGTTGACGGACGACACTTTTTTGATTGAGATATGTCCTTTCTAGACATTATCACGAAGAAAGTGGTGACGAATTTCGATGTGTTTGGTTCGAGAATGTTGCATCGAGTTTTTGCTAAGGTCAATCGCGCCTTTATTGTCGCACATGATCGGTAGTCGTCGAGTCGAACGCCGTAGTCGATAAGAGCTTGTTTCATCCATAGTGCTTGTTGACATGCCTTCTGGCGCTTACATATTCGGCTTCGGTAGTGGATATAGCAAGAGCGGTTTGTTTCTTTGAGAACCAAGATGTCAAACAACATCCCACGAACATACAAATACCGCTAGTGCTCTTTTGATCCACATAATCTCCCGCATGATCAGGGTCGGCATATACTACTGTTCTATGCCGGTCCCCTTAGGATATCATAATCCTAAGTGCTTAGTGCCTTTAATGTATCGGAAGATACGTTTAACCGCTTCAAGGTGAGAGGTTTTAGGAGCCTCTTGGAAGCGGACACAAAGGCAGACACTAAACATGATATCGGGCCTACTTGCCGTTAGGTATAATAAACTAAGTATCATGCCTCGATACTTGGTACTATCTACCGACTCACACTCTTCGTCTTTTCTGAGTTTGGTATCGGAGGACATGGGGGTTTTCATTGGTTTAGATTCTTCTAAGCCAAATTTCTTAAGCATTTCTTTAATATATTTAGATTGATTAAAGAAAATTCCATCTTCCATTTGTTTTATTTGTAGTCCAAGGAAGAAGTTAAGTTCGCCCATCATGCTCATCTCGAACTCGTCATGCATGATTTTGGCAAATTCATCACACATGTCTTGACAAGTCGAACCGAATATATCTTCTTTGTAAAAAGTATGTTATCTACCATTCCCATTTTGTATTCATGTTTAATAAGAAAAGCTTTTAATCTATCATACCAAGCTTTGGGTGCTTGTTTAAGACCGTATAAAGCTTTCTTTAGTTTATAAACATGATCTGGTTTTTCAAAGTCAATGAATCCTGAAGGTTATGCCATGTATACCTCCTCATTGATAAAACTGTTCAGGAATGCACTTTTTACATCCATTTGGAATTGCTTAAAATATAAAGCACAAGCAGAAGCTAATAATATCCTAATTGACTCAAGTCTAGAAACTAGGGCATAAGTTTCATCATAATCGATGCCCTCTTGTTGATTATAGCTTTGAGCAACTAACCTAGCCT
>BQNB010200869.1:0-10956 GCA_026074375.1 Tanacetum coccineum
GGTCTTCACTGGATACGACGTATTGAGCTTCATTCCTTTTTGGTCTTTGGTGAGTGCAGGAACGAATACGTCGTATCTTCCTTAATGGATAAGGCGTATTGGTTGTTAGAATCATTAATCTTCAAAATATCTTTGTTTAGGCTCAGAATGCGCGCCTTTTGCTAATATTCACCAAGTACTCCATAATTACTGAAATTCTTAAATATAAACGATTAAGTAACAATTCTTTGCAATAACTATACAAAATGGGTTAATAACATGGTATAAATGATGCTATAAAATAGACGTTATTTGATGTCATCAAATATCCCCCCACTTGAATCCTACTTGTCCTCAAGTAGCCTTTATAAGTTTATAAAAATGTATCCCTAAGGATATTTTCCGTTAAAGCATTTATTTGATCTATTACAAGTACACAACTAAACACCTCATGAAATAGGAAGATGAAAACACTCAAATCACTCAACTAATCTATGTGGTAACATGTAACTAATTCGCTCAATTGCTCAGTCATGATGAGTATTCTATCATAAGCTTGGCAAGGATACACATCTCCACCACTAAAGCCAAGGAGTAATGATATGTGTTTAATCACATATCAATTTTCTTTATAAAAATGAGCCTAAATGACCAAAAATACATGAAAAATACATTGCATATGTGTGTTTTGTTAATTGTATTGTGCAAGTAACAGATATTCATAAAAGGACAAAAAAGAAGCCAAAAAGGACAAATCCGAGCACGAGATTAGAAGAGCGTGAGAAAATGAAGTCGAAGGCGTATTCATCTTTAATGGGCCAACCCGTACTCGTTTTGTGGACCGGGTCAGCCCATTAATATTTAAATTATACCAAGACTTTATCTTATATAAATTCCAAGTCCAAAACACAAATCCAAATCCAATCTAATATCCTAAAATCTGTCCAAGCCTAAGTTATAATAAAAAGCCCAAATCCAATTCCTGATCCAAGTCAAAATGATTAAAAATGCGCCTTGAGTTACTATTCACCCCTCCCTCCCAATTTCACTGCAACGTGTAGCACAGGGTAAAATCAACCACTCTACACGCACGACCTCTTCTAGAAGACCAACGTGGCTCCTCTAACATCACAGCAGGCCACGTTGGCAATCCCAAGCAATCCTATTAGCTAATAAGACATGGAGGCAATCTAAGGGCTCATAACGGGTGGATGAAAGTTTGTTGGTGATCAACGGCTACGATTGAAAGATTGGGACGCTCTTTCTCACCTAGAAGCTTCTTTTCATCACTATAAATAGGGGCTCCAGTCACACAGTTAGGATATCTAGCTTTTAGTGTAATTTTTAGCTTAATTTCCAGCTTATTGTAATGTTTTTTAATGTAATTTCATTTTTAAGCTTGTAAACTCTTCATTATTAATAAAAGTTCAGTTTCGTTTTAAATTGTGTATTGAATTCATAGTTTTACTTTTATGCAAAATTTGTTCAAATGTGTTTGGAAATAACCTAATAAGCTCATTAAGCTCTTTGTTACCTCATAAGTTATTCCTAATTCAGTTAAGCTCTGTAAGGCTTAACTGAATAAGTTATTCACTTAAATCATATAAAAAGTCATAATAAGCTTAATTTGGATGATAAGCCAGAAATGGAAGGGCTTACGGTACTTTACCAGCTTATGAAAATAAGCTAGAGCTTGTAGATTAAGCTCTAAAGAGCATTTTAAGTCCTTGTTTGGAGCAAAGGACATGGTATGTTTCCTTTTACTATTTTAGCTTAAGTTATGTCTTAGCTTATTAATCTGCATAATCTTTGCTTATTGTTGCTTAAATGTGTTCATTATGCTTAATAGTAGCTTATTATACTAGTGTGTAGCTTAAAATTAGTTTAATTTTAGTTTTAAATCAAACTGCTCATTTGATAGTTAAAACTGCTCATTAGTTTAAGCTTATGGTAGAGTGCTAATTCTTCTTAGGATTTTGCTTATTTTTCTTCAATAAACATAGTACTTAATCTGTTTTCTTAAATCAAGGCTTATTTAGATATGTTTTTGTTTAAAATTGGAGTTACATGTTTTAAAGGGGTGTTTGGAATAAGCAATTAAGATGAGTGCAGTCTGATTTAGGTGATCAAACTAATGTTCATAAGCTCTTATTATGTTTAAAAAAACAAGTTTTCATAAGCTCATAATAGATATTATTCAGTTTTGTAGTATGTTTCATCTAAAATCCAAGTCTGCTAGTCTATTGTTCTTTTAAACTACTTATTTGATGAACTTTGTAAAAGTCTGCTAGAAGTATGTTTTTTATGCTCCAATTTGGTTTCTAATGCATCAAGGTGCATCTGTTTTTAGTTAGTAGACCTTGGAAAAACCTTTTGAGAACTTTAGACTAAAATCAGTCAAGTATGCTAGTAAATGGATTGTTCTTAAAAGTAAGATTATGCAGATCATTTGTGGTTAGCATCTAGCTGTTTTTAGATTAATTGTTGTTAAAATAAGCTCATCAAAGACTTTTCTCAATCTGTTTCAAGTTTTCATTTTGTCAAAACAGTTTTTGAGTCTTAAAATTTAAGTTGCAAGTAGTCAAGTAGTCATAAAAAGTTCTAAGTAGTGTAAATCTGTCATTTTCACTTTAACTTTTCTAGCTTATTTTCTTAAGTGATTTGTTAAGTGCTAGTTCATTTGAGTTTATTGAGTCTAGTTCTTAATCTGTTTTTATCTTTCAGCTTATTTATGTGCTTATTAGTCCTTTATACTTAGCTTAAAGTAGTGATAATGGTCCTTTAAAAAGTCCTTTAGAGTAACTGTCTTAGAGCTTTTTGTTGTTTCTCAGCTTATTGTTTTTGCTTATTTCCTAGTCTTAAGTGCTATTTGAGTCTAGGTCTAGGTCTGTTTTAGCTTATTTGTTTACTAATTGCTTATTGAGTCCCAAAAGTTCAAAAAGTTTAGTTAAATGTCAAAGAGTTTAAATAAGCCAAACTGTCACTTTAAACTGTGCTTTTTCTAGCTTATTAATAAGATCTGGTTTTAAGTCCTTTATTAAAGTTGCTTATTTTTCCTTAATCTTTAGCTTTTTTAAAAAGAAAAGTTAAAAAAAATGTTTTGCAAAAAGGGACAATCACAGGACTCGAACCTGTGACCTCCCCTTCACAACACACACACCTTAATACTGCGCCCTTGGGTCTTTTTCATTTAAGTCTTCTTTCATTTATTTCTTATACTTTCCTTAGTTTCTAGCTTATTTTGTTTATTAATTTTTAGTAGGTTATTGGTAATAGCTTATTGTCTCGTTTTTCTTTGTAAATCCTTAGAATAAGTTCTAGTATTTTTATAAATTTTTAGGATTAAGTTTAGTATTTTTAGTTTAATTTTTTGTCTTATTTAATTTTAAAAATAGTTTTAATTAGTTTAAAAATCTTAAAAAATATTTTTCTGTTTTTAAAAAAATAGTTAATACATTTTAGTTTAACAATTTTGCATTTTGAGTTTTAAGAGTCTTATTTTGTCATTTTTAGTTAATTAGTTGCTTTTAGTTATGAATTAGTTATTAATTGTTTTAAATGTTTTTAGGATTTTAAATTGCTTTTATTCCTAGATTAGCGTACCTTTATGTGCTTTCCCTTTGCGTAATTAGATTTAGAATTCAAAATCCAAAATATCGATTATTCAAGCACCCGATCACGAACTGAAACAAGATTTTCAATATTCACACTTCGTTGGGAAAACGACTCGGGAACGATTTGAATTTTATCCTTTCCTAAGGGTAATTTTCTAATCAATACTTTCCAAAATATATTTTATATAATTAGCTTTATTTACACTTTTACAAGAAGTGATTCGCCTAGTAGCATATGTAAAATATATATAATAATATATATATATATATATATATAATATATATATATATATATATAAAATATTATTTAATAAATATATGTAAAAATTATTTAATGTATGAATAAAAATATATGTATTATATATGTGTATATATATGTATGCGTAATACCATATTGTATATGTTATGTCGGTATACATATGTATATGTATGCGTATACATATGTATATGTATGCGTATACATATGTATATGTATGCATATACATATGTATATACATACATATCCATATGTATATACATATACATATGCAACAATCCATATGCAATACATATATGTTATGCATACATAAAGTATGCTTCATATATGTATGCATACATATATAGAAATGCATACAAAATATGAATGCATACAAATATGTATGCATACATATAAGTAGCATATGCATACATAATATGTAATACATGATCATACACATAAGTAACATGTGTATCCACATATGTATACAAAAGTGTCCCACAATATGTATACATAAGTGTACACACATAATGTAACATATGTGTACACTACATATGTATACAAATATGTATACTATGTATACACATATGTACACACATAAATGAATACACATTATATATACACACAAATGTATACGACATATAAATACACACAATAATTAAACTCATATATATACACACATAGGATACACAAATATATACACACATATTTATACACATAATATATACACACAATGTATACACAATAAATATACACACATGTAATTACCACATTATAAACACAACATGTATACACAAATATAAACACAAATGAATATGATATACATATATGGTATACAAAGTAAACACATAGATGTACACACAAAGTTAAAACACATAAAAAATACACACAAATTATATACACACATATGTATACACATATATACACACACATATGTATACACATATATACACACATATGTATACACATATATATACACATATGTATACACATATATACACACATATGTATACACATATATACACACATATGTATACACATATATATACACATATGTATACACATATATATACACATATGTATACATATATATATATATATATATATATATACTTTATTTGAACACGAATCAAGTAACAAGTTTATAAAGGTAAATATGGGTTTTTTGTATGGAAAGGCTTACGGTTGATCATTCTACAATCTTTCACTAGTAGTACCACTCCAACAAGGCAGCTGAAGCACACATACATGGCCGTAACGACGGAATAGACATGTGTGTTCGATCACATCCCCATTCGAATTTAACCAACAGTTAGGACGAAGAATGATATACGGTAGGAACCTTCTAACTTTCACCAAAAGTCGTAAACCAACGAGGCAGCTAAGACATGCATGCATGGCCGTAACGACGGAATAGACATGCACGCTCGAACAAGTCCTCATTCGCGTAAAACCAGCGGCTAATCATTATGTAAGAGGGAAGTAAATTGTTGTTAAATAAAAATTAAGAAATAAATAGATTAAGACTAAGATACAAGTTGCTAGACACTTTTTTCCCGACCGTTACCATGACAAAGACATAACTATTTACAACGTCTTGATCATAGATCAAAAACAACAACCAAAGTTGGCGTTCCCGTAATGGTCAACTTCCCAATCATCCCAAACTTTACATACAAGGCAAGTGGCGATATCTTCCACTTTGTACAATACTTTACATCGTTGATTTTTGTTGTGTATCAATGAATAATCGATCCTTCGTGTAATTCCTTCGGTTCTTGCCATTGTCCGAAATGAATGTAATCATCAAACTTTCCATTACCTCTATCTTTTTTTGTTGCAATTTTTCTCATTTTTTTGATTTTTGTTTTGCAATCTAACTATATACGAAACTCAGAGTAGTTTCACCATCTTCACGATCATAATAATTCCGGATAATTTCTTTGATAGTTCCTTTTCGGACTCACCATTAATTGTGATGGTAGTAAAATCACATGAGTTTTGACTATAATATACATTCCTATTTGCAATGTGCAAATTTCCAACCGCACCAAAGATAAAAAATGACACAAGACTCAAGAAATACAAACTTTACACTTTAAGCAACTAGCAACTGTAAATTAAACTTAATCTAACAGGGAGTTTTAAGGGTGTAAAGGTGTAACGTAAAAAATAATTGGTGCGTTTCCTAACGGTGATAGGCTCTAACTGGTTTGTTCTAGAGATCTTCACTCTAAATATTAGATTGTAAAATGGATTAAAACAAAAATGGTAACTAACCGGTGTAGTTTCTTGGGTAAAGGGGATTACCCCAGTAAAATATATAATCACATCAAAACGGGTTTAGTACAATGGAATGAGGCTGACTTGCCACATTAACCTCAAGCAATCACTTGAACTACCACTAAACAAAGGTGGCATGCCACTAAACCGGTGTAGTTAGTTAATAAACAACATGTAAAGGCAATTTGGGTGTAATCCTAAAATTTTACCAATGTAAACAAGTTACTCCAATTAAATCCATAATACTCATTATTGCGATCTCGAGTGATATACGAAGCCAAGTTCTAAAGTCTACTACATCACCGGCACACTTATATTTTGTGGAATTTGGGTAAACATTTGGAAACGGATAGGCTAAATCCTCACAATATCTTACAAGGGTTATTGTGTGCGGGTTATGTATCAAGTAATTTTCACAAAAGTATGCTTGAAATTTTTTTAAATTTGAGCATAATTTAAGCATTTTAATGTGTGAAAAATAGGACAAGTAAACATTCTAATTCCATCCCCCCACTTGAATTATACAACGTCCTCGTTGTATAGATAAAACATTTAAAATACAGAAATTAAAAAGAATTAGAATGAGAAACTCCCCTAATAATTGCTCGCTAGATTCTTCAATTTGCGTTTATGAGCAAGATTGTATGTTGAACAGCCGCCTTGAAGTTTCAAGACTCCAACACTTCAAGATCTCCAAATATGTAAATTCTCCACTAATATTCGTCAATATTCTTTCACGAGGTCCTGTGTAAAATAGGAAAAATGTGCATTCCTATCTTGGCATCTGCTAAACTAAACAAACTAAATACAGGTCAGTCTGGTGGATACACCGTATCAAATTAATTAATGCGTCGTATTCCAGAACTGACAATAATGTTTTTAAAGTGCAATAAAATAAAGACTGATAACGTCCAGACAATCAATACGCCATATAGTATGGAGCGGATATGCCATATTGATGTCTGGGAAGACAAACTCGATAAAATTAAATAACAATCCTGGTTGTCTCACGGGAAGCACTTTTCTTTACAGCAAAGTCTTTAAGTTAGACTTGTCTTCAGCTTCTCTTCACCATTCCATCTCATGCACGTTAACGTGCCCGCGTGTGAGTAATTCTTCCATTGTCGAAACTCTAATAAAGTCTGGTCCTAGATTCAAAACTCCTTTGTAGAACCTCTTTAACTTTTGGTATGAGTGCGAGATCCCGTTCATCTTATCATATTCACTTACCTTCAGTAATGGTGGGATTTTGTTGCATTACTCATTAGTGTGGTGTTTAAACCTCGGATGTGATCGCACCATTTGGTAAGTTACTTCCATTCACACGTTGTAAATGGTAATCATTCATAGCAAAACGTTGTGCTTTATTCCAACTATCTTAAGAAAGGTTCGCAACAATAACAATTGCATTCCTTCATCACGATAAGATCTATCTCTCCAAAACTGCAAAGTCAGTACAACAGAAAGAAAAGGTGTGTTCTCAACAAAAATAGGTAACATTCATTAAAGGCTTCCTAATATAAGTATCCCTTGTGTACTCATTTATCTTTCATATAAAGTTATTGAACTTTTTGGACAACTTTGACGTACAAATAACGGGAAGAAGTTGAGTTGTGTAAATTCAAATCCTCTCATGCATGAAAAACTTATTAAGTTGTGGGCACAGGTCTATGTGGATTTTCTATCCATTGTCACCATTAATAGGGTAATCATTAAATTCCAGTATCAAGGATCTTCAACCCTAGTTCTCTAAATTATAAATTAATCACCTTCTCAATGGTGGGATTAAATCATCACCTTGAATTTCTCCTAAGCTTAAATGGTTCTTTATATCAATTTAGTAATGAAATCTTCTAGAAAAGGTTCTATGATCTATAATCCAGAGTTTTCACATTAGCCTAGCTTCTAAATCTAGCTCCATTTATTTCTCTTAATTTAGCATGTAGGACCCTTTAAATTAAACTATAATAGGTTTAACGCTTTTATAAAATAATCTTTTCTTCCCTAACATTTAAAGTTAATCTTTTCTCTATATAAACATTAATTTAAGGGCGGTAGATCAAAAATGGTCTTCCAAGGATCAGGGCATTTTATATCCTCGAGTAGGATATCTCGATTTAAAAGTCTACGGGGAAAGTAAATTTACCAATTCTTATAAGTAGTTTTCAGCAATTTCCTTTTTGGATATTTCATGTCCTATTCGCTAATTCCACTGTTGCTTAGTGTGAGCTAATTCGCTTATCCTAATTAAGGTAGTGGTCAAGAGAGGCATCACATAACGCTCAGCTTCGCCTAAGTAACAAGGGCATTATCAAAGCAAACATTATTAATTAAAACAAGGTCAAGTTAGAATCACCCTGGGTTTTTCTCCTTTTTGGGGTATGGATTATCTATTTGTGAAGCTATGATAAGCTTTCGAGAATTATGGTATATGCTCTTCTTACCATCACAGTAGTAACCATTCAACGACTTGGAACGTAATCGTATTTGTTCTTGTTGTACATGAGTGTACGGTTATGTCAGATGATGTTATGGGTTATTAGGGCGATCCAATTAGGTGTATCGGGTGTGAATCGCTTCAGTAGTAGTCAAGATGACTTGACTTGATTCTCGAGTTTGTTTTAGTTGAGCTAGGTTTGATTCTAAACCTTTGCCTTTAGTACCTTGCTACAATTTGCCTCTATTTGTATTTTAATGTTTTACTTGATGTCCTTGGGGTTCCTTATGGCAGCATCATTGAAGCTTGAAATTTCCTTGATCAAGTTAGAGGTTTTCCTGGGTCTTTTTGTTGATTTCCATAAATTTGCTCAAAGGTATCTTTCATTGAGTGCTTCGTTCTTTATACATTAGGGATTCTGCGCTGTTCCTTTGCTAAAATCTTTGGAGTCGTATTGCTTTATATCCCCCACTTCGAAAAAGGTCACCAAATTGCGTGTAGTAAGATTTTAGGTTTTCCTTATTCTTTTAGTGGGCAGAGTTTGGTGTAATTGGGGGTCCTTTGCATTGTTTCATACTACTTGAGCATACATAAACCTTTTTATTCACTTCTTGATCACTTTCCTAGTTAGTTTAGTTGTGTTATATAGCGCCAGTTCGTCAGAAGTCTCAAGTACTCTTCTTAGATGTTCCATTTGTGCCATCTTTTAAGAGTATCTCCATTTCTTGGATGGACCTTTTTAGCTCCTCTAGTATACATTATATTATTCTATAAACATGCACACCAATACTACTACCCCCAACCCCCCCCCCACCCCACCCCACCCCCCCACACCCCTCCATCGGCACGCCTGTCCCCCCCCCCCCCCCCCCCCCCCCCCCCCTCCCCCCCCCCCCCCCCCCCCCCCCCCCCCCCCTCAAATACTCATATACTAATTATTAACGGCAGCTGTCTTATTTGGAATGGCGCCTCTTGAGTCAAGAATTTGTCGTTGTTGGAACAACCAACCCATTTTAGACAAAATTAACACTCCTGCATCTTAGTCAAAGATTGTGTTGCGGACACATTCATCAAGAGTTCTTTAAAGCAATCCCAAGCTTTGATAAAGGGTTTTAACTAGATTTTTGACTGAAAGTTGTTGATTTCTTCCATTTTCCTTCGCCGTTCAGTCTCGACAGGTTGGGCCACTATTTGTTTAAAACTTAGTTTTAAGATCTTTCCAAGTTTTGATCGAACTAGTTGGTTTATTTCTTAGCCAGCGACTTGCGGCTCCAGTTAAGAATATAGGTAAGACTCGGAGCATTAGTTGGTCCTCAGTGATGTTAGGAACATGGAAATTATGTCAACTATTTTCGCGAACTTTTTTCAATGGTGTTCTTCGCCATCCTCATTATCCGAGCCGCTAAAGTGTTTTCTCGAAGCTCCTTAAGAAATTTGCCTTTCAGTTCAAAACTAACTTTTTCCTCAATCTTAGGCCTAGCAACTCCTGATCCATAGTTCGTTCGGGTCTTGCTCATGTATTGCTCCATGGTTTCCGCCATTGCTTCTGCTTCTTGTTCCTCTGAGTATTCTTGGCCAGAAAATAAAATAAAATCAGGCGATCTCAATTCGTCAAGACTTAGTGATTTGAAGTGTCTCCTAGATGATCGAAATTCTCATTCAGGTTCCTTGTAAGGTGTGAATAGTTCGTTCGTTGAACTCCTTGTCATGCACTACCTATAACAAGGGATAAACAATCAGTAGGATTTGCTCTAAAGAAAGATAGAAAAACAATTAGCACCAAAATTGATAAGTGTAAAATACACATATCCGTTATTACCTAAAAGTACCCAATTAAGCCCAAAACAAACTAAAAATGGCAAAGATATGCTTGTTTTTGTGTTTTGTGTGTGCAGGTACGGATATATCAAAAATCACAAGAAAACCGTCAAAAACGGGCAAACACGGACACGAGAAACGAAAGAGCATAAGAGAAGCCAAAGATTCAAAGCCAAAGCCAAAGAAGGTCAACAAAGTCAACCCATAAAAGACAAAAACTCAAAATGTTTCAAATCAACCCTCCAAGTTTCAGAAAGTTACCATATTGGTCCCTAAGGCTTAATGGGCCTTAAACCCCTTAAATACCATACCCGGATCCAAAGGCCAAAGTTAAAATCCCATTACCCTAGCCCATTTCCTTTTATAAAACCACAAGGGCCATTACTGCCAACTCTGAAAGTCCTTTTACACTACACCTTAATAAAACCAACCACAAGGACCTAGTTTGCCAAATTCCCAAAGCTCACACCCGTTTTTACCCTTTCAGTTATAAAAAGAAAAAATGGCGCCAAAACCATTTTACTATTCATTCTTCTTCCCCATTTTACCCAAGCAGTCAAATCAAGGGGCAAGTCTCAATCAAAGGTTAA
>BQNB010200870.1:0-10956 GCA_026074375.1 Tanacetum coccineum
GAGTTAACGATTTATTTTACGAATAAAGTTTAGCCTTGATACGGTGTCTAGAATAAACAAAACGAACATTTTAAATAAACATTACCAAATATTTATGAAATATGGCCAAGTAAATACTTATTTTCGATGAAAAATTTATTTGGAAAACAATGGCGTAAGTTTCGTCTTTTAAATCATCTGTTTACTAGCCCAAATGAGTCCCGAACCATTATTTAACAAAAGTTATGTTTTCAGCCCTCTAGTAACATTTATAATTTCAACCCTAAACTATCTTACACCTTACATTTTTTTAAACTTTCATATATATAAACAAATACACTAAATTTTTTCTCATTTTATCCTAAACCTAAACACACACAAAACCCTAAACACTCTCCTCTCTCCTCTCTCATAATTTCCGGCGCCGTTACCGGAATCCGGCCAACCGCCTTCGCATCCTACCATCTCCATCCCATCGACACCATCTAAACCGCCACGCCACTTTTCTTTTCATCACCACCACCACCGCGGCACCTTCATCTCTCTCATCTTCGATCCACCACATCATCTTAGCCGCGACACCCACCTAACCCATCATCATCACAGCCATCGTGGCTCAGCCGCTGCGAAACACCTATAAAACATCTGATTTCTTGCCTATTTTTCCGTGCATGGTAGTTACATCGATTGTAAAATGAAATGAATAAGTCGGGTGGTTGATTTGATTTGGTGTCGAATAGGGGCTGTCCGCCGCCAAACCATCATCGTTGTGGCGGTCGGACGACGGTACAGCCACCACAGCCACACCTTGTGGTGTCGGGCTGTGATGGCGCAACCCCAAATGGTGTCTCGGGGTGGTCAGCCGCCTAAAATCACCACTGTGGTGGCGGCCGAACCCGTAGAGACCACCACAGCCGCACCTTATGGTGTCGGGCTTGTGGGGGTGACACCCCCGTTGTTAATTTATTTGTTATAACTCATTTTGGTTGTCTATTGATTTTTCTGATGTAAAAATGTGGTTAAAAAAGGGTGTTTGGAATTGCATATAATCTGCCATTAGGGGCGTTTAGATATGTGGATAACAGCCCATATAGGGGTGTTTGTTTATGAGTTTATGGCCTATTAGGGGTGTTTAGGACAGCAACCCCTAAATAAGGGTGCGTTTGGTTTTACTCGAAATTGATATTGATGTAAACTTGACTAGTTATTAATTATGAAACGCGTAAGTATTTGCGATATTGATTGATAAAAGTGGGAAAATAATGTATTTTATATACATGGGAACGTTGTATAAACGGCGAGGTCATGCCGAAATTTCTAAAAAATATCTACACTTAGCATTTTTACTAAAACTTCTATTTTAATGAAACGTGCTATGAACCCTACTTAATTGTTGAGGTAGTTTGAGTCTATAAGCAATGGTTCTCACTTTGGCTAACACCTTGAAAGGTCCAATATATCTAGGGTTCAACTTCCCCCGTTTGCCAAAATGTACGACCCCTTTCCAAGGTGAAACCTTTAACATAACTTAGTCACCAACTTGAAATTCTAAAGGCTTTCGCCTCACATCGGCGTAACTCTTTTGGCAATCACGAGCGGCTTAAATTCTCTACTTGATTTGGACAATCTTCTTGGTTGTCTCATGAATAAGTTCTGGACCGGTAAGCTGAGCGTCTCCAACCTCGGCCCAACAAACAGGTGATCGACACTTCTGACCATAAAGTGCCTCGAATGGGGCAGCTTTAATAGTAGCATGATAACTACATATGTAATATATACGGGATATATTACATACTTTGTTTTATCCTTTGGTTTGTTTTATTTGGTCAACCACCGAAGTGTTATAAATTGAAACTTGATTCTTTTGACAACGTGTCGTGTCGATGTAACTCTCCATCGGAAAAACCCCAAAAATATATCCTCCTAAACGAATGGAGCATAACCATTAAGATTACTTGCAACTTCTTGGATGCGACAAGATATTCGTTGATTATTAGTTATTGATTGTTGCCTACGAGCAAGGTAAGTTCATAGCCTCGCATTTAATTCTCTTTATGTTTTAAAAATCCGCGAGAGGATACATGCTTGTTTTAGAAAATCGAACACAGGTGATTTTATTATGTGAACGTTGCTATGAGTGTATTGTTGTGGCCCTTCCTTCATGAACCGTCAATCACCAACTAACCGGGAATGTTTTGCTTCGAATGTTTGCCCTTTGGTTTATAATACCGACATGAATGATATACTCACCCGTCTTCATATGTAATATATATGGGATATATTACATACTTTGTTTTATCCTTTGGTTTGTTTTCTTTGGTCAACCACCGAAGTGTTATAATTTGGAAAATGAGTCTTTTGACAACGTGTCGTGTCGATGTAACTCTCCATCGGAAAAAACCCCAAAAATATATCCTCCTAAACGAATGGAGCATAACCGTTAGGATTAATTGCAACTTCTTGGACGCGACAAGATATTCATGATTATTAGTTATTGATTGTTGCCTACAGCGCATGGTATAGTCATAGCACTCGCATTTATTTCTCTTTATGTTTTAAGACCCGCGAGAGTGAGATAACATGGCTTTTGTTTTAGAAAATCGTACACAGGTGGTGATTTTATTATGTGAACGTTGCTATGAGTGTTATTGTTGTGGCCCTTCCTCATGAACCGTCAATCACACTAACCGGTGAAACGATGATCAATAATATAGATCTTTTTGGCCTAACGAACTGTCTGGCGGTGTTTCCTCGCTGAGGGCATACGGAAAGACATATTGTTTTTGTATGTGGGAGGTGTAAAAAACTATCACTCCAGGTTGGGCACATGGTTATGATCGGTTCGTGGCTCTAGCATTGTATGTGATTGTTCTATGACTAAATATTTTTGATATGCTTGTGTTCAAAACGTTTGTTTATAAACTCTATGAATTCACTCAACGTTTTCGTTGACTTTTTTGCATGTTTATCTCAGGTATATACTTGCTAGCTTGGATGGGATGGAATGCGGATATCGAAGGACGTGGACTTGGTGAACTTTACACATTCGATAAAATGTTTTAAAGGAAAATTTTCATATTGTGACTTATTTGGAAATAAGCTTTCTAAAAGTTATTGGGACCTTGTAACTCTGATCCTTTTAATAAAATCGAATGTAATCTTTATTAGTAAACGTTTCTTTTAAAGTCGTTTACCGTGACTCGTGAGCTTGTATTATGAAGTAGCACCCCAATGTTTATTTTGTTGCGTTGTAAATTTGAGAGTGTTACAGATTGGTATCAGAAGCACGAGTCATAGCGAACTAGGTCGTTTTTCAAAACCTGGACTATGGACTTTTTCAAAAAAAAATTCAAGGTCGTTCCACCGATGTACGATAATCGCGTGCACATCCTTTCCGATCCTTTATGTGCTTTGTGCTAGGCCTTTGATTGTATAATTTTTGCCAGCTGTTGCGGTTTAAGTAGTAATTATATATATCTGATATCCGTTCTACGACGAACCGATATATATATATATGCCTTTTGATCATCGCTACACTCGTACATTCGAGTTGTACTATGTCAGAATGTAAAGGTGTTGCCATTATGTTATGTTATGATTAATTTTGTATTATGTTATATATATTTATCATATTATTTATATATTAATCTATATTATTATATATATATATATATTATATTATATATTACATACATACATTAGAATATTATATAGATTTGAGGCTGGGTTAGACTTTTGGTTGTGATTTGAGCCGCGACTAAGGAACCAAAGAGCTAAGGAACAAAGGAACAAGGCAAAACTATCTCTTCTCTGATTTTGCTTGGTATATCATTGTGAGTAATTTTTATTACTAGTGTAATCTTTGTTTTCGCGATTTAATTCGTTATTGATAAATGCTTGTGATGGGATCCGTCGAGAACTTGCGTAGATTAGATTGAAAGCGTTGTTGGGAAAATTAAACGATTTGAATATCGTGTATAGGTAGGTTTAAACTTGATATGAGTTGATTTTTGGGTCAAAATAAACGTTGGCGCGTAGACACGTATTTATAGGTTTGAGATGTTGTAAAAACTTATTTTTGAAAAAAAATAAGGTCACGTTTATTTTTACGGACATTTTGATATAATATGGAGCTCGTAGCTCCTAATAACGAAGAAACCGGAGCAAAATCGGGATATACACTTTAGGTGGAAATTTCAGCACTTGAAATAAATAATTAAAAAGCTGACAAAATTTTTAAAAAGTGATTTGAGCACTTTCGGGTCAGTTTTAGCTTTCCGGCAAAACACGAAAGTTGTTCAGAATGTTGTTTTACTTTGAGCGACGGCTTGTCTATTTTTAAATCAAATGGATAAGGGATCAAAAATGGAAGTCAAATTTCTCTACATTTCTTTAAAAATAATAGTCTTAGCTTAATTTTTAAATCTAATAATTATATCGATTATGATAATCCGATAACCGGACCTACTAAAAATAGTAACTTTCCCGAAATGGTGACTTTCCAAAAATAACAACTTTATAAAGTTAGAAACTTGACAAAGATAGAAAGTGTTCAATGATGTAACGTTAATTTTTACCTTACAAATGGTCGCTTTTACAATATGTTAAGTGATATTAATTAGAACGCGCAAGTGGATTTCTCATCGCATGCATACTTGCATTATTTTTATTAAGGATATATAAGATATATATCTAATGTTACGAAGTACGTATCGTTCGATCATACTTTATTACTTCTCTATTTTACGCGGCACTACTATAGGTCGTGGTCAAACACGTTGAATAGATGCCTCACTGTTTTAGAGAGGGGTATCTTGACTCCTAGTGTGAACAATTTCAGTTAGCGAATATATCGCCCGTTTACCTCATTCGATTGCATTGATTCTTGACTTACTACTTTTTGTAATTGCTATGATCCTTGATCCCAAACCATCTTAATGTATTTTTTATGAACAATTTATTTCAAAAATATACAATAATTTATGAAATGTTTTATCAAACTAAATGCTAAATGCGTCGATTTTCACAAGAAGTCAAAGCAAAAAATGTGTTTCCGAAAAAAAAATAAAAAATAAAAATAAAAAAAAAAAATTAATAATAAAAATAATAATTTTCCATTCCTTTTTGACGAGGACGGATAGGTCAAAAACTTTAATCATCATATATGGTGTATAATAATCGAAATTTTTCCTTCTGGACGGAGGAAGGGAGCGTGGTCCGTCGCTGGTCTCAATTTTGCATAACTAGCTAACTATGCATAATTCAGAATGAGCCACGCTATGTCGGATTTTTAAGCGTCGCCTTTATAACCTAGAGGTTTTGGATAAATGTTTGGATCGAGAACACTTCCTAATGGTGAATTCTTATGCCAGTAATCTATTCGAGTTCGATTTCGTAAAAAATAAGTCCGAATTTTTCTTACGTTCTGGAACTCTTTCCTTTGAACGATGTTGGACGTAGAAAAGTCACTTGACAGAAAATTACGAGAAAGTATTTTCGGTGTCACGCTGTAAGTGTAAATCCCATCTAAATCCACAATGTTTGAGTGATGAAATAACCAAGAAAAACAGATACGAACTGAGAGGGGAATCTAAACGAGATAGAAAGTCGCAAAGTGGATGAAAGCGGTAGAGTAACTCCGAGGCTAATTGGTATGTGCTTAATCACACATACCATTTATCCATTAAAACGGATTTAAAAGACCAAAAACGTACCAAAAATACATTGTATTTGTATGTTTTGCATTTGTATTGTGCAGGTAACGGATATCTAAGAAAAAGACAAAAATAAAGCCAAGAACGACAAAACCGAGCACGAAATGGAAAAGCGTGAAAAGTCAAAGTCAACCAAAGTCAACCAAAAAGTCAACCCCGACAAAGCCAAGTCGAAGACAAAGCCGGTCCCGAAGAAATACTTAATGGCCCGCCCACACCCATTTAATGGGTCGGGTCAACCCATTAAGCTATTTATACAAATCAAAGAAGCCCAAAAAAATAAGTTGAAGGGGCATTTCTACCAACCCCTCAAACTTATAACCATACAAGGACGATGTTTGCAATTACTCTATACACCTTGAGGGACTAAACTTGCCAATTCCTCAAAATTATACCTGCACACTTTGAAACAATTGTATCATCTTAGCCACATTTTCCCGCCAAGCCCAAATCCCCTTTTAGCACTATTCACCATCACTTTCCTCAAACCCCACCTTATAAACAACAATTGCCACCTTGGCAATCCCCTTTAATCCCATTGGTCCATGATAAAAAGGCAAGAAGATGAAGGGCTGTGATGATAGACCTTGGAGGGCACACAATTTGGATGGCTTGGATTGATCTTTGAAGTGTCTCACACAACAAACACACCCTTAGTTTACCTTCACAGAAGAAGCACACCAAAGAGACCAAGACTTATTTAGTTTAGTATAAAATATGACTTTGTTTTTGACCCGGAATGAGGCATGCAGTTTTTAAACCTAATTTTAGTTTTCAGCTTATTTTTAGTTATTGTCTTTTAAATTCCAAGCCTTGTAATGTAACACCCAAAAATAAATAAAAATAAAATTGGGTCGCAGCGGAATAAGGGTCTGGAGCGTGTTACTTATCAGATCACTAGCACAAGATATATATTGAACGACAATTAAAAGTCGTTTAAAACTGATACATTGGTTTAACAAAAAGTTTACAAAAGCTCAAAGCTTCACTTGTTTACTTGTTATTATTACAAAGATTTCCAGCCCATAACAGATATAAAAATGTTAATGCGACTAAAATCTTTATGCAGGACATCCAAAAACTTAACACCATGTATCCTTTTTGCACCCGTGCCACTAATGATCTCACCTGAAAAACATTGGCATTAAATCGTCAACATAAAGTTGGTGAATTTCAAGGTTTATGTAAGTATAAGCAGGACCGCAAGACTTTCCCCGTGATAATGCAACAGATGCAGGACACTACAATGTAAATACGTTTTCCTAAGATCATGACAACCGCCACTGACATAAATGAATACAATATATAATATTGCCTACAATTGCCCTTGACGATGTTCAACCAGTAACATCCAAATTCCGAAATGATATACGTTCGTTTCCTAATGATAGCTAGTCACCCGAAAGGGGAGAGGTCAATCCCAAATAGATTATCTATAATCATACTGCGCTCACATTTCAGTAATTGTCAGTTTCTAAGATTCGATGGGCATACGTGCCGGTTATTATACTTAGGAAAAACGTATTAATACATGATAAAATTAAACTTGCGTCCAATTTGTAAAAACATGAAATGTTTCTCACCTTAAAAAACTTGTAAATCAATAATTGTAAACTGGGTCTATGAACTCACCTTGGATGGTGAGTAAAATTGATAATAAAATTTCCCCAATCATTGAAAAAAAAATAATATAATAATAAAAAGCGTCATGCTATCGCCTAATGCAACCTGTTAATATAGGTCGAATCATATTAAAGTTCGTTGTATAACAACAACCATATATAAGCCTATATACGTTATCATTCGTACTATCGTTCGGGCTTCATAATCTTAGAGGTATGGACATGACCGTACGAGGGTTAGGGGACATCTTTAAATCGTAAATCAACAACTCGTCAATAACGCTATCCGAAGAAGCTCATTATGAAATTCCCTAGTTAGTTAAAGCACTTTGATAACTAAGAACATATATATTTCTTATATAGCTTATATCACATCTAATCGTTTAAGTGAAATGTATTACTATTATGTAAAAAACATTTAAATTACGCTCCTTTAGCAAAAATGACCACTATACTTTGTCGTTTTAACCTCCGTTCTCCGCGTTTCTTACGCCAAGCTTTCGTTATTAAGGAGTGATCATAAATATTGAGTTTAAGTTTCAAGATTCTTAGTTTGTGAATAGTGTTTTTCTGTTCAGTGCAGATTAACTTATTAACGCAAACTCGTAAATTGTAGTATCTTATTCGTTTTTATAGCTCCGTTTATAGCGATTTCTTTCGAACACGTTCTCGTTAATTGAAAGTTTTATCATATTATTGATGTTTACAAAGTATACAGTTTTTGCCTGAATAGTAACTTTTTATAAAATTTGTTTATAAAGTATTTAGCGTCGTAAACTCGTAACTAGCGTATCTTCTTCGTTATAAATCTGATTTCCGATCTTCTTATCATTTTGGAATCCTTATGAGATGTACTATATTTATAAAACCTAATATGACTGTTACCAAATTCGAACCAAAACAGAAAGTTTGAAGTTTGTGATTAAAACATGTTTTAAGCTTGATTTTTTGTACCATTAAAAGCTTCAACACCTTGTTATAACTACTTTACAACACTTATAACTTATGTCTTACATATATTAGGTCCATTAGTGTCTGTATTTTTCAAGAGTGTTCATGAAATACATGATTTAACATGTTACTTACCCATTTTCACTTGGTAATTATTAAGTTACATTTTAAACCCACTATTTTGTTCATATACATGTTAATTACTTAACCAACATGTTAAATCACTTATACATCTATTTTAACATATTATTAGCATCTCCATTTAACATGTAAATAAGATTCACAAAACATTGGATCATAAGTAAAAATCCATTCACTATTCAAAAGTATCCCTAAATGGTGATTTAAACTAATAAACATAATATATGCATAAATTCAAAGAAATAAATGAAGTAGTGTTCTTAAGATAACCTTGAGTGTAGGAGGATGAAGAACAACCAATCTAAAAACCTCTTGTCTTAGCAAGAAACCCTAGCTTTTATCCCTTGAAAACCCTAATTCCAACCAAAACCCTAATCTTGCAATATCTTGCTAAAACCTTTTCAAAGCTTAACCAACCCTTCAACTCTTCTTAGAATACCTTAAGTATGATGTATAAACACTAATATGGTGAAATAAAATCAAGCTATGGATCCCCTAAAAACCTTGTGGAATGTCGTGGGTTAATAAGTGGGAAATGGGAGAGATTTTTCTTGTTTATACTTTGTAAATGAACATCTATGTGTTACTTGCTAGCTTTTATAATGAAAATATCTAATCTAACCTAACCATGGTCACTTACTAAACTCATTTGTAAGATCCCCATAGGGGGGGAATTATGGGTTCTTATAAGAGTTGGAAGGTGTAAGTGATTGGTTCCCTAATATGGGATTCATCCCATGAATTCAAGGAAGATACTCTAAGCTAGATATTTTCTTGGTATGACTCACATTAATTTCGGCCATATATGCATATATAAGATGATATTTTGATTATTTTGAGTATTGGGTATAATCGTGGGTATTTGTTTAAGCGTAGTTAGGTTTTGGTGCTTCCGGGAATGCCGAAACGCGTTTTATCGCGAAACGTAAGCATTTTACGTAGCCAATAAAAATAAGATGAACAAAGTTATTAATTATCCTCATAATAATCATATAACACTTGCTTGATGTAAACATTTAATTGTTTAATGCCCGTTTACATTGAATGATCATTTTTAGTTTACGCGATTTAACTTAACGTTTACGGTTTAAGAGCAAACGCGTAAAACCCTAAAAATAAATTGTGCATTACATAATGTCGTACAATGACCTAAAACACGAGGTGTTATAGTCTTCCCCCGTTAAATGAGCCTTGTCCTCAAGGCTTATCACACGGCACTTGACGACGGTGCAGTCTTGGTGAAGAGGTGTGGATATTTCTTCCTGAATTGATCTTCACGTTCCCATGTAAACTCAGGGCCTCGCCTAGAGTTCCATCAAACCTTGACAATTGGGACACGGCTTCACCTCAATTGTTTGACTTTACGATCCATGATTTCTACAGGCTCTTCAACAAAATGAAGCTTGTCATCCACTTGGAGTCCTTCCAACGGAACGACTAATGGATCGTCAGAATAACATTTCTTCAAGTTGGATACATGAAACGTATTGTGGACCCTGCTCAGCTCTTGAGGAAGCTCAAGCTTGTAAGCAACGGCTCCAACCTTTTTCAACACCTTGAAAGGTCCGACATATCTGGGGTTTAACTTCCCCCGTTTGCCAAAACGTACGATCCCTTTCCAAGGTGAAACCTTAAGCATAACTTTATCTCCAACTTGAAATTCCATCGGTTTACGCTTTAAGTCGGCGTAGCTCTTTTGTCGATCGTGAAAGGTTTAAATCCTTTGTTTGATCTGGATGATCCTCTTTGTTGTTTCTTGCACTAATTCTGGACCAGTGAGTTGAACTTGTCCAACCTCGGCCCAACACACGGGTGAACGACACTTTCAACCATAAAGTGCTTCAAACGGTGCAGCCTTAATGCTAGCATGATAACTGTTATTGTATGAAAACTGGCAAATGTCTAACCCATCATTTCCAAAGTCGATTACATAAGCACGTAGCATATCCTCGAGAGTTTGGATGGTTCTCTCGCTTTGTCCGTCGGTTTGTGGATGATATGCAGTACTCATATCCAAACTTGTACCCAAAGCCTTCTGAAGTGACTTCCAGAAATTTGATGCGACCGAGGGTCACGATCACAGATAATTGAGACAGGTATTCCATGCTTCGTGACTTCCTCCTTTAGGTATATTCTTGCCAGTTTATCCATGGGATCTGTTTCCCTTATTAGCACAAAAATGGCAGACTTTGTAAGTCGGTCAACGATCACCCAAATAGTGTCATAACCTTATGACGACTTAGGAAGCTTCATGACAAAATCCATCGTGATGTTGTCCCACTTCCATTGAGGTATCTTGGGCTGCACTAACAAACCCGATGGTCTCTGATGTTCGACCTTGACCTTAGCACAAGTCAAAAATTTGCTAACATAGGTGGCGATGTTGGCTTTCATATTGGGCCACCAATATAGTTTCTTCATATCCTGGTACATCTTTTCAGAACCCGGATGAATAGAGTATTTAGACTTGTGGGTAGGGGTGTTCAAAAAAACCGTGAAACCGACGAACCGAGCCGAACCGCTCAATCCGAAACCGAAAAAACCCGAAA
>BQNB010200871.1:0-10956 GCA_026074375.1 Tanacetum coccineum
ATTCTTTGCAACAATTATACAATATGGGTTATTTACATGGGATAAATGATGCTATAAAAGTAACGTTATTTGATGTCATCAAATATCCCCCCACTTGCCAAAACATATAAAACACAATTCTTTTTTGAACACAATTTTGATTTGCTTTTTCGCGTATTGTTTTAATCTTTCTTTCTGTTTAGAAATTCCTCACTAGAAAAATATTTATGATACTTTCTCAAGAACTATGATAAACTCTGATTTTGAATAAGACTCCGATTTTGAGAAATTCAAGAGTTATCAGCCATATTCTTAAAATACATTGTTTTATGAAAGAGTATGAGTTTGACACAATACAAAAAATGAGATTTGCCAAAATTAACTTGTTTTGGAGTCTTTCAAATAGTTGTATGAATGAATGACATAACATTAAATCAGACTTCACAAATTCAATAATTGAATGGTCACTAAGTCACTCTATCCTCATTCTGTTAATCTCAAAAAAGGGTCAAAATCGAACATGACTTAGACCACTTAAACAATTGAGAATAGGAAAATTTAACTCAAGCTATATTATTCATTAAATTATTTATATTTTAACTTATTCGAAATCCCTTTTTGAAAACTTTTGCGGTTTAAGCCACATGAGATACTGATCCTTGTTGTACAGACGTTTAAGCTTTCCAACAACATATACAGAATGATAATGATCTAATAAGTCCATAAAGCCCAAAATTTATCAAATTTCACAACTTCAATGTCAAATTTTGACTTGACCTTTGACTGTCAAAATTTGACTGTTTGACTACTAATTGTCGAAGTTTGACTTTTGATGTGTGACTTATCAAAATTGACCTTTGACTATCAAATTTTGACTGTTTGACTTATGTTGTCGAAATTGACTGTTTGACTTTGTCGATACTTTAAATAATCCTTAAAAATTGGTTTTTACTTATTGAAATTAGTCTATGATGTCGAAAAACAGCCTTTTAAAACTAATAATTATCATCTCAAACATTTAGAAAGCCATCATGAAAGGTCTTGGGTAATTTCGATATTTATCAAAAATCTAAGCCTTTGTCAAAATTTGACCATATGTCGAAATTGATCAGATCTGTTCATTAGAAGACTTTTATAACGATTAAGTACCCCTAATACTTATTATAATCATCTATCAACACAAATCATTTATTAATTTTGAAAACCTGTAATTTCGACAAACCTTAATTATATCGAAATTAATTTCGATATCAAGAACTTTCATAAATCATACCAAAGATGCCTAAATTCGAAGATTCCTTACGTTTTGAAAGAGGGTTTGATAGCACTCGTTATAAAAACCGAGAAAATCTTTTATCGAATTCTGAAACCCTTCTTTGTTGAATTTGTTTTTGAAAATATAAAGAAAAAATGAAAGGTTTTTCTTTATATACTTGCCAAATGTTGTCTTTGTCATATTGGCATTTTAGGTCCTTGAACTTGTTTTACCGAAATTTAAGTTTCAAAAATTGCATTTCTGGTCCTTATGACATTTCGGTATTTGCTTTGAATCAAAAAATTTACAAAACTCCTCGTTGGAGTGTGATCCTTTTGCACAGATAGACCTTAAAAATAGATTTTTGTCTTTTTCAAAGTCTGATTAACTAAAAAAAATTAACTCCCCCTCGAATAAACATCCGTTTTGAAAGTAATCAATATTTTATTCGAGAGATCATTGTTTTTATTACATTTTAAGAATTTATGATTTTTCAAAGATGAAGAAAAATGATATATGTGAATGGAATCTTTTCAAAAACACATGTTTTAGCAGTGACATCATATTTTTCTCAGAATAACTCCCCCTCAGATCATGATCCCGTTTAAACATTCAAATAGTTTTTGATAAAAATCAAATCATGAATCTGATTTTGAATGAGAAGACATGTGTTTAAGATAAATATCTTTTTGTATTTTTAGATTTTTATATTTGTATTCGATTTTTACATTTTTGAAAAACATCAAGGAAATCTTATTCTAGTTTTTATATTTTTTGATTTTCTATTTTTTTTGAAAGATATATTTACATGTTTGATGTATGACTTTTCAAGAAGATGACTTTGTCAGGCTTTCCAACTGTGTTGGAGTCATACATCTCATACCAATGTGATGAACTAAGTACTCATAAGCACAAACACCTTAATATAGGTTTTAGAATATCAATTACCAAAAACCCCCGAAAGCGTAATTTTAAGTTTTAGAGTATTTTAGTTATCTATGTTAGTTCTAATCTATGCTAAACCTAACTTAACCCTAAACTAATGATAAAAGGGGGGTTGGCATAGTATGGGTTATCAAACCTAGAGTTTTTATGAAAAGTAAACAATAAACACACATAAAAAGATGAACAAACGATAGAGGAGCGGTCAAACACTTAATGTAAGGAAAACTGTAACACCCCCAAATTGGGTCGCAGCGGAATAAGGGTCCGGGGCGTGTTACTTCTCAGATCACTAGCACAAGATATATATTGAACGACAATTAAAAGTCGTTTAAAACTGATACATTGGATTTAACAAAATGTTTACAAAAGCTCGAAGCTTCACTTGTTTACTTGTTATTATTACAAAGATTTCCAGCCCATAACAGATATACAAAATGTAATGCGACTAAATCTTTAATGCAGGACATCCAAAACATAACCACCAATGTATCCCTTTTGCACCCCGTGCCCTAATGATCTCCTGAAAAACATTGCATTTAAAATGTCAACATAAAGTTGGTGAATTTCATAGGTTTATGTAAATGTATAAGCAGGACCGCAAGACTTTCCCCGTGATAATGCAACAGATGCAGACATCACAAAATGTAATTACATTTTCCTAAGCTCATGACACCGAAGCTCGACATAAATGAATACAATATATAAATATTGCCTACATTGCCCGTGACGATGTTCAACCCGTAACATCCAAAATCCGACATGATATATGTTCGTTTCCAGTGATATGTCACACCGCTCACGGCGCGCTGGCCCGCCTCCCCCCCCCATCCCAAATAGATCTATCTATAATCATTCATGCTCACATTCTAGTAATTGACAGTTCATGATTCATGGGCATAGTGGGTTATCGCTACTTAGGCAATAATTTTATCATCTATATAGTTATATCACCTAAATAAGCCATTCTCTATGTTCCTTAAGATGCTAGCATCTATATAGTTATATCACCATCTAATCGTTTAAGTGAAATCGTATTTATAAAGTAAAAACGTTTATAATTACGCCTTTAGCAAAAATGACATAACTTTGTCGTTTTAAGTCCGTTTCTCGCGTTTCTTACGCCCACGCTTTCGTATTAAGACGAGTGATCATAATATTGCATTTTTAAGTTTCCGAGATTCTGTTGTGAATAGTGTTTTTACTGTTCATTACAGATTATAACTTATTAACGCAAAACCCGTAAATGTCGTATCTTATTCGTTATAGCTCCGTTTTTAGCGATTCTTTCGAACACGTTCTCGTAATTGAAAGTTTTATCATATTATTGATGTTTACAAAGTATAAGTTTCTGCCATGAATAGTAACTTTTTATAAAATTTGTTTTATAAAGTATTTAGCGTCGTAAACTCGTAACTAGCGTATCTTCTTCGTTATAAATCCGATTTTCGAGTTTCTTATCATTTTGGAATCCTTATGAGATGTACTATCTTTATAAAACCTAATATGGCTGTTAACAAATTCGAACCAAAACAGAAACTTTTAAAGGTTGTGATTAAAACATGTTTTAAGCTTGATTTTTGTACCATTAAGCTTCAACACCTTGTTACAACTACTTTACAACACTTATATCTTATGTCTTACATATATTAGGTCCATTAGGTCATGTTTTGTCCAAGAGTGTCCATGAATACAAGATTAACATGTTATTTACACCATTTTCACTTGTAACTTATTAAGTTAACATTGAAACCCTAATTTGTTCATATACATGTTAATACTTAACCAACATGTTAAAACACTTATACATTCCTTTTAACATCATATTAGCATCCATATAACATGTAAATAAGTTCACAAAACATTGATCATAAGTAAAAATCCCTTTCACATATTCAAAAGTATCCTAAATGGTGATTTAGCTAAATAGAGCATATGAACACATAAAATCTTAGTTATGAAATGATTAAGCTTTTAAATAACCTTGTGTGGATGAGTAGAGGCAAGAATAACAATCACACCCTTGTGATTTAAAGCCTTAGCTAGTAAATATAAGATGAAACCCTAAGTTTTCCCAAGTAAACCCTAGCTTCCTTTTCTTGCTTCCTTCATTGCAAATGGTTAACCAAGCCTTGAAACCACCTTAGTAGGTCTTAGATATGATGTGTTTATGCTTGTATATGTGGTAGAAAATTTTGTATGGATTGTGTATGATAATGATTTTGAGCCGTGGGTATGTATGAGAGAAAAGAGAGGTTTGATTTTTGTTTACACTTTGGAAAATGATAGATGTATGTTTACTTGCTTAGCTAAGGCTTTATATAGATGCAAGACTAATCCAAGGCCTTCAAGGAAGGTTATTAGGGCAAGTAGTCAAGTGGTAACAAAGGTGTAAGGCTTTGTTCCCTTGATATTTGCCAAACCTTGATATTTAGGGCAAGTGACATGCAACTAGATATTTGTTGGTTCTATCTTCACCGAATCCGGCCCTAGTGACTCATATATGATGATATATTGATTATTTTGTGTATTGGGTATAATCGTTGGTATTTGTTTAAGCGTAGTTAGGTTTTGGTGCTTCCGGGAATGCCGAAACGCATTTTATCGCGAAACATAAGCATTTTACGTAACCAATAAAAATAAGATGAACAAAGTTGATAATTATCCTCATAATAATCACTTAACACTTGCTTGATGTAAACGTTTAATCATTTAATGCCCGTTTACATTGAATGATCATTTTATGCGATTTAGCTTAACGATTACGATTTAAGAGCAAACGCGTAAAACCCTAAAAATAAATTGTGAATTACATAATGTCGTACAATGACCTAAAACATGAGGTGTTATAATGATGCTTTAAGCTGAAAAGAAACACAAAAGACCACTAGGATTCGAACTGTAGTCACAACAATAAATTTGGATCTGCCGATACAAATCTTGAACGTTTAAGCTAAAGCAATTAGGAAAGAGAACGTTAAGAACAAGAATATTCATAGTATAATCATAGATTTGAGACCTATACCTATGATACTCTCTATGTTAAGAAAACAAAAACTGGTTACCACATTTTTGGAAGATGAAGACAAGTATTCCACAACAAGTACCCGCACATATTCATCAACACAACTCCGGAAGGCAACTCAAACTGAATTTTGGGACAAAATTATTTTAACACGGGGAGACTGTGATAATCCATAATTTCAGGCCATCTCACGTCAATAAATATTCAACTATTTATTTAAACTTTTACGCGTTTACTTTTAATTTAAACCATTTAGTTAAATCGCGTAAACTAAAAATCAACATTTAAAATAAACTGACATCAAACAAATAAAAATTTACGTCAAACAAGTGTTTTATTAGTTTTACGAAAATAATTTATAACTTTTCATATATTGTTTCTATACGTTACGTAAAACGTTTACGTTCCCCATTTTGGAAACTTTTTGCATGCATGTAAACCATTCTACCTATCTATACTTCAACAAATACCTACACTTATACCCAATACTAATTTTTTTATAAATTTCCTTTTAGAACCCTATCTTTGGCCATCCAAAATTATGCAAAACAAGAACTAATACCAAATTTTGCTTAGATAAATACCATGTGCTTAGTACTAACTTCTCTTACAAGTTTATCAACTATCTTACACACACCTTACCAATCACTTACAAACCCCTTTCGATTCTTACACAAGACCACTCCCCTTCCCCTAAATCATAGATCTTGTCTTTTAGATATTTATGCTATATAAAGCCAAGCAACTAGCTCATACTTCATTACTTCTCATTTCACAAACTAGAAAAATCATATTCTCTCTTGTTTCCTTATCAAAACCCATGACCAATAATCACCATCCAAGAAAATTCATAGCTTCCATTTCTATAATATTACAAGTATACAAGGTTGATTAAGGGTTTAATGTAAGGTGTTCCAAGTTAGTTTGCAAGTTATGGTTTCCATTTTAAGCAAGGGTTTATCAAGATCAAGTTAGGATTTTCATAATCAAGATTTAGGGTTTTCATAAGGATTTTGGGTTTAGAATCAAAGTTTAGGGTTTCTATTTGATCATCTACTTTGTAAGCATACTACTTTCACTCTTTTGATTTTCATACATATGGATTATGTTTATTTATATTTGTATACTTTCATTATGTATTTTTATACATCAACATCTTAATTATAAAGTTATATCACCAACTAGTTTACTTTTATAAACATTTGCAAATAAATCAAGAATACTACTTACTTATGATTTTATACATGTGGTTAGGTTTATAATTCATAAACTAGCTTATTTGATGTTATGATTATTTCATGATATTGTGAAGTTTTGGACGGGATTAGGTTAGTGGATGATTGTGGATTTTAAAGGTGATTGAGATACATATACTAGTAGATTTGTGGTGTGAAAATAGAGTAGAAACACTTAACGAAAACTTTGTAAAATACCTTTTGGGATAGCAGCTTTCAAACAGAATGTTAGGGTCGTTTAGTCGAGCAAAAACCTTAAAATGTGTTAGTATTTCTTCACCCGACTCCGTGCATATAAAGAACGCTAAAAACGGACTTAAAATGAATAAGTTATGACCAAAACTAGATTTGAAACAATACCGGCAAAACAGTTTTTCGGCAAAGTGCTGGCAGATTTATAAATGGTATTTTTTAGGGC
Source organism: Tanacetum coccineum (assembly GCA_026074375.1). Classification (NCBI taxonomy): domain Eukaryota; kingdom Viridiplantae; phylum Streptophyta; class Magnoliopsida; order Asterales; family Asteraceae; genus Tanacetum; species Tanacetum coccineum. Next base: position 6,855 of record BQNB010200871.1, read on the forward strand.
TTTCGGGTCCGATTCGGCTTAAATATAAAACTACAATGTTACTCGAAATGATATTTTACTATAATATCATGTTTTTCTAAGCCCGAAAACTAAGTAACTATTATATAAAATTTCTACAAAATTTTCCTGACATAAATAGTAACATTTTATTTTCGGACATTTTCGGTCTGTTTGAACTGTAAAAACATTAGGAAATACTTTAGCATCACTTATATAATATTTATGCGCGGTTTAAAACCTTATAAATATTATTTTAAGAATTAACTAAGCTATATATAATAAATTGTCGTTGCAAAAATAATAAAAGTTGTAACTTAACGTAAACACTAATTTGATTTATTAAAGTTAAACAAAAACTATTAGATGGTGATATAACGATATAAAATACATCGTTATATTTATTTCGATTACATTATTCTTATTAGGTGGTGATATATCTATATAAAATACATTGTGGTATTTATTTCAAGTACATTATACTTATCGGACCTATATTTAATTAGGTTGCATTCCGGCGCATCTACAAACTCGTTTACATGTTTTCATAGGTTACTTACAAACTCATTTACAAATTCGTTTACATGATTGATTCTAAACTCATTTATACTCATTTACATACTTGCTTATTTTACAAAAGGACACAAGTACAATACTTTCTAATTTTTACAATAGTTACGTAGCGTGCCTAAGTAGCAATAACCCACCAAGCCCACTATCATGAACAGTTAATTACTGATGTAAACGCGTATGTTATAAATAGATCTGTTTGGGATTGACATCCCCGTTCGGGTGTGTAGCGCTCACTAGTTTCGGTGTACCGAACTAACGGATGTATACCATGTCGGATCTGGGATGTTATGGGGTTGACATCTACACGGAGCATTCACTGGCATTAAATTGCATTCATTCATGTCGTAACGTCAGTTTCATGAGCTTAGTGCAGTCATAAATTATTGTTGTGATATTGTACGAATTACAATAGTTAGACACTTTGAAATCTTGTGGTCCACACTACTTTGATTGAATGTCACTGATTGGTAAACACTTTTTATGATACTGTGGCGAAGTAGTAGTGACTAAACATGTTACATGATACTGTGATGAAGTAGTAGAAAATACACTCATTTGGTCCTACATTTATACTTACATAAACCTATGAACTCACCAACTTTATATTGACACTTCTAAGCATGTATTTCTCAGGTGAATTAGATGCTTGGCTTATCTGATGTTCATTGGAGTCCAAACTTTACAAGATTGCATTCATGGATTTCTTCTTACATTCAAACTATCAAATCTCGTTGTATTATTTCAGTCTTGCATTTTGATGCAACTTTGGGACAAATGTTATATCAAGTTCAATTTTAAATAAAATCATCAAGATTACTTTTCAAACGACTTATTTAGAGGTCATTCTCTCATATCTTGTGTTGTTGTATTATGAAGTAACACTTTCGGACATATTTCCGCTGCAACCCATTTTCGAGGGGGGGGGTTACAAGTACTACATTACTACATCAGTATGCATTGAAAAAGTATGCATCATGGAGTGGTTCAAGACCTTTGGTACTAAATATGAAGACTAAACAAAGTTTAGCAATGTCAACAATGAATGATCAAAATTTTATTTTTATTTATTCTTTGTTGTAATCCAGTATGTAAGAAGATCACATTATGCTTACTTACTACTGATTAACTTAGGCTATTTCTCTATTCAAATAAGAGGAGATTGTTGGGCCAATTTAGTGCCTAATTGTCCCTTGAACATAATTTGTATGAAAAATATCCTAAGCGTAAAACAAGTCGCTTAAAAATAAGTTCAGCGAGTCATCCTCAAAAAGTTCTTTAGAGTCTGATAAAAGACTCATCACAACGCGAGGCAGATCTCAGCAAGTGAAGAAGAGAACCAGGATCAGGATGATGGAGTCAGTGGGTGATGTCAATAACTCACTGACTCCCCGAAGACTATCTTTAAATGAAGACCTGGAGATATTGACAGGAACTTCCTAAAAGCAAAAAAGGAAGGCAAAAAATACAAGAGTGCAAAAGTTGCTAAAAAGTGTATAGTTGATGTAACTATTCACTTTTGTACTTTATTGAAGCTTCTCTTAGAAGCTTTACTTTTCCCTTATATATAGTATAAGTTGTAATAGAGATAGTAGAGATTCTGAAATGATGACATCAAATAACTTTACTTTTATAGCATCATTTATCCTATGTAAATAACCTATTTTGAATAATTATTGCAAGAATTGTTACTTAATTGTTTGTATTTGAAAATTGCAGTAATTACAGAGTACTTAGTAAATATTAGCAAAAAGGCACGCATTCTGGAGCTTAAACGAAGACATTTAAAGAAACTGACTCTGACATCCTATACGCCGTATCAATTAAGGAAGATACGGCGTATCTGTGCCTGCACTTCACAAAAGACCACGAAGGAATAAAGATTAATACGCCGTATCCAGAAGGAGTCTATACGCCGTATTCAATTTAAAGTAATAAAATATTGTGGAAGATATCGAACGTGGTCCCTACTCCAAGAAACCCCTGATACGCCGTATTCAATATAAAGTAATAAAATATTCTGAAAGATATCAAACGTGGTCCCTACTCCAAGAAACCCTTGATACACCGTATTCAAGACTTTCGATACGCCGTATCGACCAAAATTTTGACCCTATAAATAGAAAACCTAAAAACGGATTTTTAGTGTGCTTGATCATATTTTTGATACCTTAACCACAAAAGTCAATTTTTAGAAGACAAGAAGAGCAGAAAAGGTCAAGCAAAGCTATTCATTTCATAGGAAACACTCTGTAATCTCCTATACTCTAGTAATTGTTCGATTTTTGGTATCATTCGTTTAACTCGGTTAGTTTACCTTGGTTGGATTATTACTCTTGTATTGATTATGACATTTGAGGGCTAATACCCTCGGGTATTAGCCATGATTATGAAGATCTGAATATTTGGTTTGTTTATATCGAATGCTTAATTTATCGTTGATTGCTTGTTTATGTTTATCAATTTATACTTGTTTACGTGCTTTTGTATGCGACCTATCATTCAACTGGATCTAGTGATATGGACCAAGTTAGCTAGATGCCATGATGACTCTCCATATAGTGATTTATATATCTAGACCAATAGGATCACAAATAATGACCTATCTTTGCCTTTAGATTAGTGAGCTTAGTTGGACCGGCAGGTGACCCTTGGGATCAATGAGTACGTTCTTAATCAATTGGTAAAGACTTGGCCAGTGGACTACTAGTATATAAATTGCCATTAAGCAGTAAGTGGGTAATGTCTTTATGAGCTATGGTTTAACAAGATCACCATTGCTTTAACCCCTAAGATAGATTATAATCAGCCAAAAGGATGCTTTATGTGGATGCATTTAATTATGACAGAATTCTACGTGTCTAGGTCTTAGAAAGAAGTAACGCCTAAGTCTAAAGAATGATATGTCGCCTCAAGATAAGTATTCATTGCACTAAATAAACAAACCAACGTTCTAATTGGATTAATAATGGTTAATAAGGTTTTCTTATATTTGGCTAGACCGCTCTTCTATCTTTTGTTTGTTTGCTTGCGTGTGTTGTTGTGTCTTAAGTAGATCTAAGCCACCACAAACCTATACCAATCTCTCAGGCTAAACCCCCCCCCTTTATCCGTTAAAATTAGGATTAATATAGGTTTAGCATAGAATATAATTAACTTAGTTTAAATTAGCTTAGTTTAGTTAACCAAAATATTAATAAAATAAAAGATTAGTTCTCGCTCTTAGTGATCGACACCCTACTTACCATGAAACTCCATCTGACCGGGTACACTGCCCGTTAAAGGTTGTTTTAGGTAAAGTCGGCAAAATATAAATTTAAAACTTGGTAATCAATAAATACAACCTACACGACAGCACATCAAGTTTTTGGCACCGCTGCCGGGGAGTGAATTTTTAATCTTGAATTTTGTGAAAACTAGAAGGGGGTTGAATAGTTTACCGCTTTTTATTTTGATGTATAGTTTGTTTATAAAAACTTAGATTCAACTTATGTGATTTCAATATGTGCACAATATGAACAATACAAGTAAGTAA
>BQNB010200873.1:0-10955 GCA_026074375.1 Tanacetum coccineum
AGAGAGTAAAGCAAAAAGAAGTTCATTCAAGACAAAGGCTGTTCCAAGTTCCAAAGGACGGCTAAATTTGCTTCATATGGACTTATGTGGTCTAATAAGGGTTGCTAGCATAAATGGGAAGAAACATATTCTGGTAATTGTAGACGACTACTCCAGATATACTTGGACTTTATTTCTAAGATCCAATGATGAAACACTAGAAGTTCTAAAAGATTTCCTCACAATGATTCAACAAAATCTTCAAGCCCTAATAATTTCTGTTCAAACTGATAGAGGCACAAAGTTCTTAAACAAGACACTCCATGCATTCTTCAAAGAAGAAGAAAAATTGAGCATCAAACTTCCACTCCTCGAACACCTGAACAGAACGGCATTGTCAAAAGACAAAATTGTACTATGGTTGAGGTTGCTCGAACGATGCTTTTAGCTTGTAAACTTCCTTTGTTCTTTTGGGCTAAAGCAATTGCAACCGCATGCTATACTCAAAACATATCTATCATCATCATCTCGACACATGAAAAAATAGCATACCACATCATCAATGACAGGAAACCTTCAATTCGACACCTTCACATCTTTGGTTGCACCTGTTACTTAACCAGAGATGGTAAAAATCTTGACAAGATGAAAGAAAAAGGGGATCCGTACATTCTGGTAGGATACTCAACTCAGTCTAAGGGATATAGAGTTTACAACAAGAGAACCCAATTGATAGTTGAATCCATACATATTAAGTACTACATCAAGCTCCTAGAGCTTGGTATGAAACCTTGTCAACATATCCGTTAGATAATGGGTTTCAAAGGGGGATAATTAACAAGACCTTATTCATCAAAAGGCACAAAGGTGATATTTTGCTGGTCTAAGTTTATATGGAAGATATCATCTTTGGTTCAACAAAGAAGGAGTTGTGCATTGCATTTTAGAAGTTGATGCATGAGAAATTCCAGATGAGTTCTATGGGAGAACCTACATTCTTCTTGGGATTACAAGTGAAGTAGAAGAAGGATGGCATATTTATTAGTCAAGCTAAATATGTTGTTGAAATTTTAAAGAAATTTGGGTTTACATAAGTCAAGACTGCAAGCACACCAATGGAAACTCAAAGCCTCTGCTCAAGGATAAAGATGGTGAAGAAGTGGATGTTCATATGTATAGGTCAATGATTGGTTCATGGATGTACCTTACATCTTCAAGACCTCACATCATGTTTGCAGTGTGCGCCTATGCTAGATACCAAGTCAATCCAAAAGTTTCACGTCTTCATGCTGTGAAAATGATTTTTAGTTACTTAAAAGGTCAACCAAAATTAGGCCTTTGGTATTCAAAAGATTCTCCTTTTGATTTGGTAGCATACTGATGGTGACTATGCTAGACCAAGCTTAGATAGGAAGTATACAATAGGAGGTTGTCAATTCCTTGGATGTAGATTAATATCATGGCAGTGCAAGAAACAGACAGTGGTTGCAAATTCCACAACAGAAGCTGAATATGTGGCTGCTTCAAGTTGTTGTGGACAAGTGCTTTGGATTCAAAATCAACTCCTTGATTATGGGTACAATTTTATGCATACCAAGATCTTTATTGATAATAACAGTACTATTTGCATAATTAAAAATCTTGTTTTTCATTAAAAAAGCATATAGAGATTAAAAATGCATCAAAAACGAGTCTTTCATAGAATTATCATAGCTTCAAGGTCTTTGTAACCCAAATACTTTGAGAGTATTCATATTATTAATAATATTGGAGCTTTTGTTTGTTGAATTATATGTTCATATAATTACTGTTTCATTGATAGTTCTTCTTAATATTAAAGATTAGAATTCGCATAATCTTTAATACATTCAAACAAAGTTTCTACTATAGTTGTGTTAGATTTATCTAATATAACTAATCCTTATACAAGCTTAAGGAATTCGATCTATTGAAGTGGGATCAACAAGTGGTATCAGAGCAAATAACTCATACATAGGCATATAACGCTTTAGAAGGAACCCCAAAGGAGGGAAAATCATAAGAAAAGCAAATAAAAGTGTTAGATTGATGATGGAAACGCTTTTAATAGAATTGGAGTTAATACTGGTGACTCAAAGTTAATGCTGCTAGACATAACTTACTACTACTGGTTCTAAGTTACTGCTGCTAGGCATACACTTACTACTGTTGAGTTACTACTGGTGGGTTAAAGTTAATGTTGTTGAGGGTATTTTCATAAATACTTCGATTAAAGGTTTCAAATAGTCATTTACTCGATTTCATACTTTCGTAAACTCTCTAATCACAAACCCTAACTCAATTTTATCATCCATCATCAAAAGAAAAGAGATTTGGTGGGAATGCAGCTACTAAGAAGACTCAAAGAAATCTCTTAAAGCAGCAATATGAAAACTTCACTGCTCCAAGCTCAGAGATGCTTGATCAAACCTTTGATAGGCTTCAAAAGCTTGTGAGTCAGTTGGAGCTTTTGGATGAAAAGCTTTCACAAGAAGATGTTAAACAAAAGTTTATTAAGAAGTTTGTCACCTGAGTGGAACACACATGTTTTTGTGTGGAGGAATAAAGCTGATTTGGATACAATGTAGCATCAATGGGATGATCTCTACAACAACCCTCAATGTGTATAAAAAAAGTTAAAGGGTTTCTAGCCTTAATTTCAAAGCACATAGAACAAGGCTTATTGTCTCCTCTTCAAATAACAACGACAACAACAACTAATAAGTAGTTTAATACACGCTCATTAATATGGAGTTTCTATACTACTAGCACTCAAGTTAATGTTAGCCTAATTTTACCAAATATGTGATAAACTTGAGTGATGTAGTTATTTGTTCATTCATTGCTAGTCAACCAAATAGTCCTCAACTTGCACATAAGGAAACTTTGCAACAAATCCATCCTGAGACAAAGAATATAAGATTATGTGATCATGGCAAAATAGTCCATGTTTACATGAGGGCTAGAATGTTTTTGGAGAATACTTGAAAAAAGCTTATACTGTTAATTGGCAAAGAACTATTGGTTTTGATAAGTCCAAAGTGAGTGCTACAACTGCCACAAGAGGGGACATTTTGCAGGGAGTGGCAGAGCTCCCTAAAGAAAATCAAGACACACAAGAACAAAGAAAAACTCAGAAAAGGAGTGAGAGCCTGTGGAAACTAGCTACTTCCACAGCTTTGTGTCATGTGATGGTCTTTGTGGATATGACTAGAGTGATACAGGCAGAGGAAGGACCTAATTATGCATCGTGGCCTACTCATCTTCAGGCCTATAGCTCAGAGGTTATCAAATGAATCAAATTGTTCAAAAGCTTTGTATGGAAAACCGTTTAAATTACTTAAATCTTAAAATGATCAACTATTAAGAGATTTTAGAGAAATCTAGTTTTTATAATGGTTTAGGTTATAAAACAGGTTTAGAATTAGTGGGAGAAAAACTTGAATTTTATAAAAAGAATGAGTCTGTTTATGTAGAAAACATTAATGGCTTAAAATGGGATATTCAAGTAGGAGAAATAACTATTAGAGAGCTTAGGAAGAAGCTTGAAAAAATTTAAAAAGAAAAAGATAGCATTCAATTTAATGTAGATAAATTTGAAAATGCATTTAATAGTTTAAACAAGCTCATAGAGTGTCAGATTGTTGATAATTGCAAGAAAGGTTTAGGCTATGAAAAATATAATGCAGTTCCACCTCCCTGCATAGGAAATTTCATGCCTCCAACACCTGATTTGTCTTTTACTGGTTTAGATGAGTTTGTTAATAAGCCTGTAGTTGAGAACAAAAAGTCTGATGAAGAAGTGTCTAAGGTAGTTAGGAAGTATGATGACTCCCCAATTATTAAAGATTGGGTGTCAGATAGTGAGGAAGAAAATGTATCTCAAACTAAAATTGAGAAGAAAATAGTTAAGCCTAGTATTGCTAAGATAGAGTTTGTCAAACCTAAGCAACAAGAGAAAACTGCTAGAAAAAATGTTAAACAAGTTGAGAAACATAGGCAAAGCACTCACAGTCCAAGAGGCAATCAAAGAAATTGGAACAATATGATGTCTCAAAAACTAGAAAGAAATTTTGAGATGTTTAATAAGGCATGTTACGTGTGTAGAAGCTTTGATCATTTTCAAGTTGATTGCAATCACCATCAAAAATATTTTCAAAATCAAAGGATGGTAAAACCTGTTTGAAACAATACTCAAAGGGTGAATCATTAAAATTTTGCTAAAAAGACTCGCCCCTGTACTAAAAAGAACTTAGTTCCAAGAGCAGTACTAATGAAGTCTGGTTTAGTATCAGTTAATACTGCTAGATAAGTTAATATTGCTCACTCAAAAACAACAATGAATAATGCTAGACCAATGTCATATCTTTCTAAAACAGCACATTCAACTGTTAAGAGACCCATTCATAAGAACACAGCATTCAAAAATAGTAATATTGATCAAAGGGTTAATACTGTTAGTGGTAAAAAATTTAATATATGTTTAGGCCCAAAAGCAGTAAGATAAAGTTGTTAAGGGAAATAGTTTTTTAAATGTTTTTATGGGCCTCATCTTGTTGGGGTTAGAAACCAATCACTAATTTTTATACAATGTTTCAAACACAACAGTGCATCAATCACCCTAAAGAAGTTTGATTATGTTGATGCACAAGGCAGATCCAAGTCAGTGATGGCTTGGTCCCCAAAAGAAACTGATTTTCTTATCTAATGATTGAAGGGCAAACCAACAAATGTATTTACCAGGACAAGGAGTGATTGATAGTGGATGCTCAAGGCACATGACAGGGAACATGTCCTATCTTACAGACTATGAAGAGATAGATGGAGGATATGTTGCTTTTGGAGGGAACCCCAAAGGAGGGAAAATCACAGGAAAAGGTACCATTAAAACTGGTAATTTAGATTTTGAAAGTGTGTATTTTGTGAGAGAGTTAAAGTTTAATCTCTTTAGTGTCTCACAAATGTGTGATAAAAAGAATAGTGTTATTTTTAATGACACTGAATGTATTGTTTTATCTCCAAACTTTAAGTTAATTGATGAAAGTCAAGTTTTACTTAGAGTTCCTAGAAAGAATAATATGTATAGTGTTGATTTAAAGAACATAGTTCCTAAAGGAGGTTTAACTTGCCTTTTTACAAAAGCCACATCTAATGAATCTAAACTTTGGCATAGAAGGCTAGCTCACTTAAATTTTAAAACCATGAATAAATTGGTTAAGGGAAATCTTGTAAGAGGTTTACCTTCCAAAGTTTTTGAAAATGATCAAACATATGTTGCTTGTCAAAAGGGAAAGCAGCACAGAGCCTCTTGTAAGTCCAAAATAGAGAACTCAATCAGTTTTCCTTTACATTTGTTGCATATGGACTTGTTTGGTCCAACATTTATAAAAAGCCTTATGAAGAAAATGTATTGCCTAGTTGTCACAGATGATTACAGTAGGTTTAAATGGGTTTTCTTTCTAGCTACTAAGGATGAGACTAGTGGCATTCTTATGTCCTTTATAACTAGTATAGAAAATCTAGTAGATCACAAGGTTAAGGTGATTAGATGTGATAATGGGACTGAGTTCAAAAACAGAGAAATGAATTAGTTTTGTGAAATGAATGGTATTTTGAGACAATTTAGTGTAGCTAGAACTCCTCAACAAAATGGAGTTACTGAGAGAAAGAATTAGACACTAATTGAGGTTGCTAGGACTATGCTAGCTGATTCTAAGTTGCCAACTACTTTTTGGGCAGAAGCAGTTAATACTGCTTGCTATGTGCAAAATAGAGTCTTAGTAGTTAAGCCTCATAACAAGACCTCATATGAACTTTTTCATGGTAGAACACCAACTTTAAGTTTTATGAGACGATTTGGGTGTCATGTTACTATTCTTAATACCATAGATCACTTAGGCAAATTTGATGGTAAGGTTGATGAAGGTTTCTTTGTTAGATACTCTTTGAATAGTAAAGCCTTTAGAGTATTCAATAGTAGAACAAAGATAGTGGAAGAAAACTTACATATTAGGTTTAGTGGGATTACACCTAATGTTGTAGGTAGTGGACATTGGCTATTTGATATTGATGTACTAACAGAGAACTATACTATGAGTCAATTTGTTGGCAAGTACACAGTACCTAAAGGGTTTTGCAGGTACAAAAGCAAGTGATAATGCATGCCAAGATATAAAGGAGACAAAACCTGTCAAGGATTACATTTTGCTACCATTATGGACTACTGATCCACCATTTTCCCAAGATCCAAAGAGTTCTCATGATGATAGATCCAAACCTTCAAGTGATGATGGAAAGAAGGTTGATGAAGATCCAAGAAAAGATAGTGAATGTAATGATCAAGAGAAGGAAGATAATGTTAACAGCACTAACAATGTTAATGCTGCTAGCACAAATGAAGTTAATGCTGTTGGTGGAAAAACAAGCATTGAACTTCCAGTTGATCCAAATATGTCTGCTTTGGAAGATTATAGCATATTTGACTTCACAAGAGATAATAAAGATGATGGTGTAGTGGCTGATATGAACAATTTGGTATCAAACAATAAAATCAATCAGTCAATAATCCAACAACAAGAATTCATAAGCATCATCCTCTTAATCAAGCGATTGAGATTTTTCACTCAGCAACACAAACAAGAAAGATGTCAAAGAATTTGAAGGAACATGGGTTTTAGCTATTACTACTTAACAAAGAACAAACCATAAAAGACCTCAAATATGTTTGTTTGCTTACGTATTTAATCACAGGGAAGTTCCCAAAAAGGTAATTCATGATGCATTGAAGGATCCAAGCTGGATATGAGGCATGCATGAATAGCTTACTACAATTCAATTATAAGAAGTTTGGACTTAGAACATTTACCAAATAGAAAAAAGGGCTATAGGCTTTAAAGGTTTTCAGGAAAAAAAAGTATGAAAGGGGAATTATGATAATAAAATAAAGCAAGATTGGTTTTTCAAGGGTACACACAACCAAGAAGAATTGACTATGATGAAATTCTTTGCCCCGGTTGCAAGAATTGAAGCAATAAGGCTATTTTCTAAGCTATCTTCAATTAAAGATTCCTTAGTGGTGTAACAAATGGATGTAAAAAGTGCTTTTCTCTATGAAAGATTGAAGAAGAGGTGTATGATTCAAACCACCAGGAATTTGAAAGATCCAGACTTTCTTGATTAGAGTAATACAAGGTTGAAAACACTATATAGACTACAATCAAGATCCTAAGCTTGGTATGAAACCTTGTCAACATAATCATCAGTTAGACAATAGGTTTTCAAATAGAGGAAAAATAACAAAACCTTTATTCATCAAAGGCACAAAGGTGATATTTTGTTGGTCCAAGTTTATGTGGATGATATCATCTTTGGTTCAACAAAGAAGAGCTATGCAATTCATTTGAGAAGTTGATGCATGAGAAATTTTAGATAAGTTCTATGGGAGAACTTACTTTCTTCTTAGATCACATTGTGTAAAAGGAAGGATGGCATATATTATTAGTCAGATAAAATATGTTGTTGCAAATTTTAAGAAATTTTGTTTACAGAAGTCAAGACTGTAAGGCACAAACCAAAGGAAACTCAAAAGCCTCAACATGCAAGGATGAAGATAGTGTAAAAAGATAAGTTCATTATGTATAGGGCAAAGATGAGTTCATTGATGTATCTTACATCTTCAAGACTTGACATCATGTTTGCAGTGTGTACCTGTGCTAGGTACCAAGTCAATCCAAAAGTTTCACATCTTCATGATGTGAAAATGATTTTTAGGTACTTAAAAGGTCAACCAAAATTAGGCCTTTGGTATTCAAAAGATTCTCCTTTTGATTTGGTAGCATACTAATAGTGACTATGCTAGAGCAAGCTTAGATAGGAAGTATACAATAGGAGGTTGTCAATTCCTTGGATGTAGATTAATATCATGGCAGTGCAAGAAACAGACAGTGGTTGCAAATTCCACAACAGAAGCTGAATATGTGGCTGCTTTTGTGGACAAGTGCTTTGGATTCAAAATCAACTCCTTGATTATGGGTACAATTTTATGCAAACCAATATCTTTATTGAAAATAACAGTACTATTTGCATAATTAAAAATCTTGTTTTTCATTAAAAAAAGCATATAGAGATTAAAAATACATCAAAAACGAGTCTTTCATAGAATTATCATAGCTTCAAGGTCTTTGTAACCCTAATACTTTGAGAGTATTCATATTATTAATAATATTGGAGCTTTTTGTTTGGTTGAATAAATGTACAATATAATTACTGTTTTCATTGATAGTACTTCTTAATATTAAAGATTAAATACCGCAAAACTTTAATACATTCAAACAAAGTTTCTACTATAGTTGTGTTATATTTATCTAATATAACTAATCCTTATACAAGCTTAAGGAATTCGATCTATTGAAGTGGGATCAACAAGTGGTATCAGAGCAAATAACTCATACATAAGCATATAACGCTTTAGAAGGAACCCCAAAGGAGGGAAAATCACAAGAAAAGCAAATAAAAGTGTTAAATTGATGATGGAAACGCTTTTAATAGAATTGGAGTTAATACTTGTGACTCAAAGTTAATGCTGCTAGACATAACTTACTACTACTAGTTCTAAGTTACTGCTCAAGCACAGTCTCGCTGGGGATAAACGACCCGGGGATATTCTATACTACTTCTCGGTTTCATTGATTATTTTTTGATTATTCTTACTATATATATTTTATTATATATTATATATATAAAAGTGTTAGTTTGAGAACCAATCAAAATTTTGGCGCCGCTGCCGGGGAGGCTGTGAAACCGATTATCGTTACATTTGACAAGTTGTGTTTGAATCTGTGAATATTATTATATAAAAAGCCAAAAATATAAAAAACATTTTAATAAAAAGAATAAAATTCACAAATTGGTAAAAATACCAAAATATAATATTCTCAATTGAGGTATTATCATAATAACTTCCGGTGAACTTGTTGGTTCCCAACTCGAACAAAAGATTTAAAAACTTGCCTTTTGTATCACTTACGAGGTACGATTCACCTTTTAAAAGATAAACAAACTCTAAGAGGGGTATAAGGCGGGTTGTTCCGAAGAACTACGACCAAAAGGAAAAAGGTTTTTAATAGCTTCGCGCTTTCCTATTCCTCCGCTCCTTTGTGCGTTTTTCTTTTCGAAGAGTTACCGAGAAGCTTGTCGTTTATTAGGTTTAAGTTGTCTTTTTTGTTGTCCGTTATTAAAATAAATTGTGAATTTACTTTTGATAAACCAAAAAGAACAAAAAAATTAGTGTAAATTTTCTTTCTTAGTGTATGCACACTCGTTTCCAATCTCGTAATCTTCATCAACAAATTTTTCATCAACAAATTTTTCCCTCCGTCAAAAACAACAAATCTTTGAAATGAAATCACGAGATTTCAACAAAGATTTGATAAGACGTTTTATGAAGCATGGGACCAATTTAATGATCTTCTTCGGGCACATCCACATCATGGATTTTCAGAATTGCATCAACTCGATACATTCTATAATGCCTTGAACTCTAACGATCAGGATTCATTAACTTCCGCCGCGGGTGGCAACTTTTTGGATAAAATGCCTCGTGTTAGGATTTATGTTTTAGTAAGTTAGTATCGACAGTACAAATAGTTAGTACTGTTAGTTATAGTTAGTACCGACAGTACAAAATGTAAGTACTGATCGATTAGTTAGTACCGTTAGTTACTAAATAGTTAGTACCGTTTATGAGATATGTATGAGATATTCTAGGAAAAGATATGTGTTAGTTGTTAGCGATTTGTAAGCTTGTGAGAGTTTATTCTTAGTCTATAAAAGGATATCTCTAAGCATAGTTAGACACGTCCTCAAGATATCTCATAGCAATATCATATCTCAAATAGTTAGTAATCTGTAATTGTTCAAAGCAGATTAATAGAAGTTGTTATTTAGTTATACATTGTTTTTCTTAGTACTTGTGTTGAGATTCCGCATCAACATATAGTATTCATAATCAGTGTTTCTACATAGTCAGTTGTATTTATACAGTTTGGCTATCATCCTTCATAGGCTACAAAGATCTATTCATTTAGGGACTCACAAGTGGTATCAGAGCCTGTGAGAAACTCTGAATAAGAAGAACAATCTAATCCAGTTATAAACCTTCATCCTTCAAAACTAAACATGTCTGGACCACAAGATGAAATTCCACCACCACCACCACCTCCACCATCATCACAAACACCAACCCAACAAACTCCTCATACAGTTTCAACCATCAAGCTGCCTATTCTCAAAAAGGGAGAATATGATATCTGGGCTATGAAGATGGAGCACTATTTGGCCCATACAGATTATCCAATTTGGGAGGTTATACAAAATGGGAATGGTCCTGTTTCAATCACTACAGATACATCAGGACAAATTAAGGTTTTGCCTCCTAGAACTGCAGAAGAGATTGTAGCCAGAGAAAGAGAGAGAAAAGCAAGGACCACCTTGCTTATGGCCCTACCAGAAGATCATCTTGCTAAGTTCCATAAGATGACAGATGCAAAAGAAATGTGGGATGCCATCAAATCTAGATTTGGTGGAAATGACGAATCCAAGAAGATGCAAAAGTATATCTTGAAGCAACAGTTTGAAGGATTCTCTGTATCCAACACAGAAGGGCTTCACAAAGGTTATGACAGGTTCCAAAGTCTTCTAAGTCAGTTAGAGATTCATGGAGCAGGTGTATCTACTGAGGATGCTAATCAAAAATTCCTAAGATCTCTACCTTCTGCCTGGTCATAAGTCTCCCTAATAATGAGAACCAAACCAGGGGTGGACACTCTTAGTTTTGATTATTTGTACAATAATCTAAGAGTCTTTGCGAGTGATATAAAAGGCTCTACTGCATCATCATCCTCTAGCCCACAAAATATAGCTTTTGTCTCTGAGAACACAAACAGTACTAATGAAGTTAG